>JANTCA010064287.1:14779-37908 GCA_024741275.1 Chironex yamaguchii | reverse complement strand
ATGTTTTACAAAATGAAAAATGTCGTTCTTTTTATCAAGTGTATAACAAGTCTGCTTATTACAAGATCCTTTGGAAATCCACTTGTAAAGTAGTCATACTGGGTTATTGACCGGCAGCTTAGATATTTGATATCTGTAGTATTTGACTCTTCCAAAAAGTAAACCTGTTGTAGGCGAGGATTCAAATTCTCCTTGCGATTCTGATTTTTCAAGTCGTCATTTTCCGTTATTCTTAGCCTCTCCACCATTGTAGACTTATAAAAAAAGCTTAATATTCTCCTATGAATTTTAGATTTCGTATTTGCTGGATTGTCTAGAGCAGTGCTCCTCAACCGGGGTGCTTGTGCACCCCCTAGGTTGTATTTAGAAGGGCGAAGGGGCGAATGAGAGTTAAAAGAAAGACCAGGGATAAATAGAAGCTAAAGGACGCAATTGGGGTGAAAAAGATCTAAAGGGGGATTTGGAAGTAAATGAGAGGTAGAAAGCCGCCTATAATGGGCAGTGCCTAAGATGGGCCAACCCATTTAAATACTGAATGAGTTTTAAAAGGTTCTGAAATCAGGATTCTATAGTGATTTGAGAAAGATGGGGTGGTCCCTGTTAAGCAGCTCTCCCCTAAAGTATAGAATAGGGGATGCATGCAAAGTCGGAGAGATGCAAAAAGTGGAGCTTTTGATTTACATTGACTGAAATGACAAGTTCATAAACGATTGTTGTACAGCAATCTGTTCTAGGAACCTCAATTCCATTTTCAGCACTTCGTGCTGCCAATTCCTGTGTCCTCTTTTAACAATATTTTCGTTTGTCAAGCATATGTCAACGTAAATGAGGAACTTTACATCACAACACTTATAGCCCTTATTGTAAGCCTGTAACATTTTCTTGAGGTGTATCACACAAATCATCATAATTTGTCAAATGCTTTTTTGAGTGCAGGCATTTTGTACAGGAAACATTGTGGTCTAAACATCGTCAATACTGAAAGTTCCCCACACTGTTAAGAAATTTTCAGGACACATGCGCGCACAAGGAGAATATGAAGACGAGGTTAACCATGTTCCCCCATTTCAAGGAACAGACCATTTGTCGTAATTTGCATGGAATTTTCTCTCCGCTTTCAGTCAAGGCAGATACAATAAAGAGTAGGCAAACGATCATGATCTACCATCAACCGTTGTCCTGTCAACTGCAGTGATAACTAAAAGGCTTTTACCATTCCCCGTCAGGTTTGATTAGGTTAAGTTTCAAGAGTTATCATAGAGGCAGAATAAATAGTAATTTTATAATGAACCCATGGTCAACATTTGCTAAATAATCCCAGTGCTTCACAAGCATCTCAGACTGCAAACATAACAGAAACAGAGGACTAGGGGCGATAACTTGTTGGATACTTGATACCTTGCATATCGACATGAAAACGAGGTTAAACATGTTCTATTGTTTGCTTTTACTTAACAAATCTTCAAAGCATACCGACGCGAGTGTCATTTCTGCGGTTATTATATCATAAATGATATTTTTAACAAAAGCTTTGACCGTTTCTAAAATCAAAAGTACACTTGTGTACATAATTGCCAGCCAGTCCCCGCTAATTAATTAATTAATTTTTTGACAATTCCCCGCTCTTATTCCAACCATACCATTAAGTTTTGGATTTCTGTCGGAGCCAATTTCTATACTTTTCCTTTGCATATCACCAAATGAAACACGATACTATGTAGCATTATTTGAACCACTCGTTAATCAATTATATAACATATTATGCAACTTCAACCCTTGTTCCAACTCCTTGCTTATTAACTCACGCTAATTCCTTTGTAAAAGGAATAAACGGAGTTATCCAAATCGGTTGAGTGTGAACTTGTTAGTGATGCTGCAATTTTACCACAATGCCTTTGGAAATTAAGTGGAAATTCGTTTGTTTTGCGAGTGCAGCCCATCATCCCATCATGTGGAGAACCAATTGGCATTAATGGAGTGGAGTATGTCATGTGACCATTGGAAAGACTCATCAGGATCAATTGTAGTGGCGTCTGATGGGGTCTTCGTGGAGCGGGGGGACAAATTTCATATTTGTGTTTAACCCAATATAGTTACAGAGGCCACATCCCTATTTTTGTATTAGAGATGTTACACGAGAACAAAAATGTAACTTTTAGGTCTGTGTTGCTCAGGAACCTAGGCATTTAGTAAACCTTCGATAAAAAATGTTTGAATTATAAAAATAGAAGTCAGAAAAGCAAGGTTGAAGCAAATGTCGTATCATAAGAGCAATACTTGACCCTGAGTTTGCCATAGATGCGCTTTGATTGGATAATGAAATATACACATATACTGAAGCACCCGCCAATTAACTTTTTAAGAACTTTTCACCACTTGCTTATTCCAACCCTCCGGCAACTAGACACCCAAGAGTACATTTTAACATTCAAATCTCACTGTTTGTTCCAAATGTGCTTGTAGGGGTGAACGGGATACCCGTGGCAGGGCAAGGGGGGACGGAACAAAGAGAAGCACTGGTCTAGAGCATCCATTGTCATGCATGAAAACGAGACACAGGCATAGCATAATCAGCTCGAAGAGCAAGTAAAAGACGTTCTTCACTTGGCTTTCCAGCAATTACAGCACTCTCAGTGAAGCTAAATTATTTTCGAAAAATCGACGTTCTACAGTTCCTATCGAATTCTAGTGACATCCTTTTTCAAGTAAAGCAATCCAACCAACTGTCAGCACCGGAACAATGTGATGCAACAAGCCATAATAAAGGGTTAGTTGCATTGCCAAGTTAATAATTCAGTTAATGGGGGAAGAGTCTCCCAAAACTCTCAAAATTTTAACGAGTTGCTGAGCCCCGAGGCCCCCTCTACGGCTAGTAAAGGGTCAAGGGAACAACTGGTTCTGCTACTCCACTTCAACCGCAACTTAATTATTGATACAAGAGGAGTGAAATAGAGATCGACAGAGAGGTGAATTAAAAAATTTGTTAGACCTTGAGGCAATTTTCATATTTTTGAAAGTTAGAGGCTCTACGGCAGTATAGGAGATAATGTTTAAAAATTTATAAAGGGTCGAGAGCATACTTACAGGAGGCAATAACAATGAGATGATCGGCAGCCTAGGACTTTATCTGTAACTTCGTCGACTTTACGAGATTTTGCCGAGACACCAATAAAAGATTATTTCGTACAAAATTGCTAAAGAATTGATTTATAAAATACTTGAACAATTGGGAGATGATTTAACTAGGCTTACTAACTTACAGATCAGGCTTTGATTTCTACCAAATGTTTTGTAAGCCTCCTGCTCATGAAATATTGATACTTACTCACAAGTATTTTTGAGGGAGATTATTGAAACGCGAAAATATAAGCAGGCGACTTTGTAAAAAGTGTTTTTCTTTAAAGTACTTATAAAGCTCACTTTAAAGAATCTCCAACTCTATAACTTAATTAAGCCTAAGTTTATTCAACAGGGGACAGAATCTCATGTTCATTTATTGAAATTAATTATCAACTAAAAATGCTTATTAAAAGTACTGAGGATGTACAATATCTTATAAGAGATTTTCTATGAGATTAATTTAACTTGGTCAGTTTGGTTATAATATACGAATTCCTGCGTTACAATCAAGATGAATAATAGCATTATGAGCCACAATGCACCTTGGTAAATTTAAATAGCTTCTGCATGAGATTATCCAACTTGCAATAGAATTAAAACTGATAAGCATTTGGTTCTTGTTATTAAGTATAAGCTGTTTACGAGTCCTTGAAAATGTTGTTTGCTTCTTGCAAAAGTACTCTTCGCTTCCAGCAAACTCCGTTGCTCAGGTTCCTTTACTGCCACAAAAGTATTGCTAGGAATAACTTTTGACCGTTATCTGAAAGTCAAACCCTTCGTTTCTTTTTCTCGTGACTAGAGGGAAAGAAACAGCACGCCTATTTTCTAAGCTCGTTTATCCGGTAATTCGTTCAGTTTCAGTACTATACTCTAATTATCTGAATACTGCTTTAACCCAAGGAACAATTACGAGATTATGTGTTCTGATGTATTTCAAACAATTTCGATTTTGCATAGAGCCTTGCACCAGTGAAACACAATGAATATTTATTGATTTATCACTAGTACTTTTGAATATAGCTCAGTTTTGCAGCTTTTCAGTAGTATGTCAGTAGGATAAAAAGTGTGCAGTCAAAGACGTATGTAGCTAGGTTGAGTGATTTGAAAATCAAAATGAGAAAGAGCATAACATTTTCTTGATGCAATGTCGATTTTACGTGATATATTGTGCTGAATTGACTGCGAGTTTCGAGGTGGTTGTAATTAGTTAGAGGATAGCGTAAGACCTTTGTTGACGTATTTGTAAATTTCCCTCTGAACAACAGTTTTGCACAAAATATAACCAATCTTAACTTTACCGGTCGTTTGGGCTTAAAATCGAATCTCGCCGAATCACTATTCCGATTTACAAGAAACGAGGAACTGTTTCTCAAATTCAGAAAATAATGTTGAAGTCATGCAAAATGGTAAAGAAGCCTTGATAGCACAAATTGAATTGGTGAAGAAAAAAAATTGGTGATTTTTTTGGTTGGTTATTTGCGTTGCTGTTAATTACATGTTAAAGGTCTCCTCCTACAAACAATGCATTTCTATTTTCACCGAAGCATAAATTTCGACTCAAATTTGCTTTAAATTCTTCAGATGAAGATCATTATTGAGCAGAGAGAATTTGGTTTAACAGCGAAAGAAAAGCAATAAAATCTAAAGTAAAACTCATTGCAGAAAGAAGCAATCACATGCTATCTCTTAAGTGACAATCTTGTGATGAAATTAGATTAAATTTGAGAATACGCGATCAAACATGACGTAGGTCTTTAATTAACCTTGATTAGGGATCATCCCCTAAGAATAGTTATGAGTGTTTTCTGGTTGCGATATGTCAGTCTGAAGCTTATGCCAGAAACTCTATTGCCAAAAAGCACTTGGAAGCGTCTCGACGATGACTAGCATCAAAGGCGGCGCTGTTTCATATACTTAGCAATACAAAATTCGTCAATATGAAGCATTTCTCCCGGATAAAGACTTCATTAACTAAATTAAAGTATTTAAGATCAGAAGGGCACACGGAATTTAGATGCGAAAACCAAACTTCTGATTTAGCCCAGAATTTTTTATTGATCCAATTCATGAGAGAGAGAAATCCTTTTCAAGTTTGACTACTGCTTTTTGAGACTCTTTAGTGGTTACACAAAGAATTGGTCGTTTTGCATAATCTGTAAGAAAATCCAACAGATGCGGTTTTGATGTAAACACTATTTCTGTACAACTTTGTCTTGAGGATAAGCTGCTATGAAAGGAGTGTCTATGAGGTCTAAGCTGATGGTTGATTTCTGCCTGTCTTTTGTAGACAATGCTCTCGTTGTCCCGTATTTTAGTGTCAAATCAACAAAAATTGTATATCCATGCGTAATACGAAGAAGACTTGTTGTTTTATGTGTAACTAAACATAAATCTCGTATCATCTTATATACTAACATTAGAACCTTCGCTTAAGTTAGCTGATGAAGATAATTATTCAAATGGGATATGTATAGAAGAGGTTTGGCCTTCTTACGACAGATGATACAAACTCTGACTTTAGACTTGTATCTATTTATAACTGTCATTAAAAGAAACCTGTGTAATTAGCGAAGCCATTTTTAATGGGAAATATCTTCTGATTTCTCAAATTTTCCTCACTAAAGTTGTGTGATATAGCAGAACAAATGTTGATAAAAGGAAACAGTTGTGGAAAAGAGACAGAGAAAGTTGTATTGCGAAGATGGGACAGGGCTTTGGAGCTTGTGGATGATAGGTAACCCAATGCTGATGAGAACCCTTTCTTGAAATTCTGTCCAATGATATTATGCAAGCAACAGAGACATCAAGCAAAACGTGACTGTAGTACACAGATAGAAGACAAAATCTGAAGTCAGGTATCGAGTAGAATGATAGAGAGTTTCCCATCATTTTGCCAGATTTAATACCGACCGTGTATACTTTCTTTACGAAAAACGAAAGGAAAAGCTTTTACCAAATGGGATTAAATAATTGCCCGCATGAGCCTTAAGTTTGTCTTTGTATAACAAGTTTGAAGCAATGCCTTAATGAATTTATCAAAGGCATACACTCCCTATTAAGATAGGACAGATCTTTGAGCGGGCATTTGTCTTGTTTGTTAAAAGTGAAAGGTTAGAATCTTGGAACATGATTGAAGAGAAAAAAGATAGAGAAGAAAAAGGACAGCAATCTATTGTAAGCAATGACTACAATCCCAATTAATTTGCTTACAAATGAATTTGGAATGCTTTGATGAAGATTAAAAAGGTCTCAAGTGTATAAGGACGAACCTTAGGTGGTGATTAAAGGATTCTTTGCACCTGACTTACTTTCATGTAGCGGTCGTTCCTTTTGTTTACATAACAGAGTCCAGTGGCTATAAGGAGACTCTTCAAACCTGTGCTTAAATATTATTGGCATCATTTTACACTAGCGATTTCAAAGCCAAAATTTGAGAGCTTTGATTGTAGCAGGGTGTTAGGCTTATTACGTTCCTCGACTATTGTGGACATCTTGAACGCCGCGATTACCAAAAGGTCTCTAGGTAAAATAAAAGATTAGTGACAAGATTGAAAATTCACCGCTGTGAATACTTTTTAGGAAACCCGTTATGTCTACCTGACTGAAAAGACATTTTTTCTAAGAGGAAACTCAACCATGCAATTTTTCACTGTTCGCGTGATGTTTTTCTTTCGGCAGAGAAAATCTGTTATCATTGACAAGATTTGTGAACTGTTGGTGTGACTGGTGGAGCCTCTAATAGCACAATTGGCCTACATGTTTGCGGAAAGATTCGGAATTTCCTCTTTTGATATACATTTCTTATTCCCTGTTTGTCTTACTAGTGTTGAATAAACTATTGATATGGGAAAACTACTCTGCGTAAAATTCTCAAAGAAATATTACGAAGGAAAGAATGCGCATTGATATTGTCAAGTTGTGGCGCAGTATTTGTCTATCATTCATTTCAGGAAATCAAAGAAGATAACTGTTTCTTATACGAAGTTTTGGATATTGTCACATATTGACTATAATGTGCTTAGAAAGCTCAAGAATGACAACAAGTTTGCAAATGGTTCTTATTTCTTTCTTGACGGGAGAGCATGTTGTTTTATTTTGTAAATAATGTGAACCCACAAATAATTACCTTATGCATATGGTCTTGAAATACAGATTGTAACCATTTCAAGATCAATTAATTCTGGATGTTTTAATGGTGATCAACCAATACCCCATTTCAAGAAGGTGGCTACTTATCAAATTAAATATTCCCTTCTAGATCAAGTCATGTTCAAACTAATTAGCGTGTGATAAAGTTTTTCTCCTTCCCTGATTTAGCATGCACTACTGTTATGTCAATAATATCTTGATAAAATACATCAATTTATTACAGAAAATTTTAATTTGCTTTGATCTTCTTACGTTCTGTAGCCTAACATTGTACGCTAGTTAAGTGTATAGGTTGATATCTTCAAACAACTTATTTGAGAAGATTGTGACTTACTCTGGTGTACACGGCTTAATTGCAACTGGGCAAAGAGGTTTAAAGCAGCTCTAGAAATCTCCATTGGAACAGATTTTGATTGTTTTTACGATATCCAGTGTGGGAAAATTAAAGGCTACAATTTGTCTATCCATGGTAGATACTGATAATCAAAAGCTAGCTTCATGTCCATAATCAACCGTCATCGACACATAAGTTAAATTTACTTGACCACTTCTTAAATTCTGTTTACTTAAGCAGGAATGAGGGTTTATCTGTACCTAAAAATCAAGCTGCATTTACAAGGGGTCTTTTACCTGTGCCTACCACGTATTTGCTCAGTATGACTCCACATTTAAACGCGGCTCACCGTCTCCTATAGGCATGGACACTAGCAATGAAAGCAAAGAATCTCCCGACTAAAACAGTTGCTTTCATGTCCGCATAAATGTGCTTTAACTCAACGCCATATATCATTGCCTCCCTATTCAAAGTATTATGTTCTAGATGTCACAAGTGAAGGTCAGCAAAGGGTGGAAATTTATGGAGTGGTGTTTAATTGTTGAGTATTAGTCTAAACTCGAATCAGATACTAGAACTTTTAGACGTACTAACTGGGTGGACATGTATCATGAAAAAAACATATTTTTTGACTATTCACATACATGAGCTTCGACCTTACAATTGCATTCCTAGTACCTTCCCTGCTGACCTGTACAGTTCATGAGAAATGGCCAAAATATTCTTACTCATCAAACCACATTACTTCTTACACGAAGTAATTGTCATGATCTAGTAAATTGGCGACTATCTTGCAAGGCAGAAGTTGTGAGGACGATTCCCGTCACAACAAGAAGCAAGACCTTGGCTGAGAGAAGGTAATGGGGGCCCATTTCATATACAGTTTAGTTCCTTGTAAATTCTCTATGTCTAGTATTGAGGGTAGTCTACGCTCAAGGAGGAGGATGCCACTAAAGAAAGCCAAAATGTTTCACTGATAAATACTTCACTTTAGCTTATGATTTAGGGAGAAAACTTAAAATAGGATCCTCTATCCAAAACATTTCAAAACAATTTCACCCTTCTTTATCATCATCAGTAAAATTTTGCCAGACACCGTGCGCTTATGCATTGGGTTTAGCGACCGGCTATATTTCGCCTAAGTGTTCTATATCTAATTCGAGTTATAACCAATTTGACCGTTAGTTTTCGACGGCTTTATGTTTAGTAAATTTACAACTGCTGACTGTTTATCCGAAACGGATTTTAGCACTTTGATAGAAAGACGTTTAGGATGATTACAGTACTTTTATCGGCAAGCTATTTTATGATTACCTTCGTGCTACTCAAATATGTACTTCATACAATCTGCAACTCTAAATTACTGAACACGGGGCTCATAGTTTTGTCAAAACTCCGTAAAACTTGATCGTAATGTAAAGGTAAATATCCTCTTTCCAAGCAAAGGTTGTATTGTAAAACTACAAACAAACATTAAATGATCACCACACAAATATTTGAGTTAATTTGTGCAATTTACTCATTTTGCATTCTTAAAGTGCAGAGAAGCATTTGAAACCTCGGAGGTCCTGTCAATATGGTAACTTAATCCCTCATTCCAGAAACGTTTACTGTACTTTAGTAGTTGCTATACTCCTAGATCCATGTTCTTGCAGCACCTTGGGCGTCATATATAAGACTGTTCATCGTATGTATTCCAATTAATGCCAGGAGTGCTCACTCAACCAGTGATGCTCGTGAAGGGCTCTTATTTCAAGTAAATAAGGTATACAGCATCTCGTTCATTTTTTCTTGCTTTTTGAGTTAATAATGTACATCATATGCAGCCTTCAAGACAACTTTAAGCAATCTTGGAGAGTAAAGTAATATCAATGCCATCTTTAAGGTAACACCATCACAACAAGCAATTCTCAATCAACTACCTCTCAAGCAAGTCTAAAAGAGAACAGTGATCTGTGTACATCAAGACTAAAAGCGAATCGCACCGTTGTACTTCCCTGACTGCTGTATTCCTACGTAGATCGCACATATTAAACACTTATGCAAACTGAATGACTTCCATTTCGCTTGACGTCGTCAAATTCTTACAGTCAAGTGGCAAGCAGAATACCAGACAAAGACATTCTGGAAAGGACAATTGTGATCTTGATAAACATCTTGTCAATGAAATCTTAAGTTAGATGGGCAGGGCACGTGGTGCTTGTCGTGGTGCCTCACAGCAGCTACTCGGTGGTAAATTGCCACCAGCGAAGCGTTGTGGAGGTGGTTATAGCAATCGTTTCAAGGATACACTTAAGAACTCTTATAAGGTTTGAACATTAACCCTGTTACTGAGAGATTGAAGTAACTGGGGTGGTAAAATTGCCACATGAGCAAGGCAAGCTAAGGAAACGTACGCAAAGGATGAAAGAAGAAAACATCTGCTTCACAAACAACGAGCCTTGAAGCTTGAATTGAGAACTGCAAAGTATTGGATGTTTGATATTTTATCAGACTATACTAAAACAAGCCTCTCTCCTTAGAATTCATAAGTGTAAGCAATCAAATTCTTCGATGTCCCTTTCGGTGATTTTAGCACATTGTGTAGATAAATGTTGACCGAAAGAGAACAAAGGTAGTTCGACTTCTTGAGAATAATATCAAGATGTCATGACTTTTCCGAAAAACAAATAAATTAAAAATACTTTTGGTTTCATCTGGATCATTTAAAACAACGACGCTGTATATATATAGCAACAGACGAAAAGTTAATTGGAAA
Source organism: Chironex yamaguchii (assembly GCA_024741275.1). Lineage (NCBI taxonomy): Eukaryota > Metazoa > Cnidaria > Cubozoa > Chirodropida > Chirodropidae > Chironex > Chironex yamaguchii. Next base: position 27,547 of record JANTCA010064287.1, on the reverse strand, counting down.
ACTTGAAGAATGTGGTTGAATGCCTCGGATACTCTGTTCACAAACTTAATCATCTCCACATGAATAATGACCACTTGATTGCTTTAACATCAGTTACGTCTGATCTATTGATGATGTCACAGCATACTTTCTAAGGACGTGTACCTGTAACCTCGGATAGGTGAACTAGCATTCCACAATCTCTTAGCAAGTATACAGTACTTTTTGGTAAATAGATTGAAAAGTGAACTTCAGTTATAGTAATGTGCTCTAAATTGACTTACTGGGGCAACTAACTTGCTTTTGTTGCTCGTTTTACAGTCCTTGGGAAAGGAACCTAAATATGACTTGCTCAGTATGAGAAAACCTTCAAATGCATAACTCTGAAATAATACCAAATGTTTTGACTGGAATGTAATCGCACATTTATTCCTGCTGTGATCATGTAGCAAAGTCATGGTTAACGGAAACGTTTTCTTTTTTTTCCTATTTTGATAGGGTGAGATTGTTTTAACGTCTTCCTTGACATTTGGGTTATCATACCCAAATGAGGGGCAAGTCTGTATGACAGGCATGACAAAAGTCCGGCCCCCAAGCCAAATGTGGCCCGTGTCCAAAATGTCACTGGCCCGAGGCGTCGTGCGATACAAACAATAATATGAGGCCGGCCAGCACAGTTTGTCACAGTAAACAACACACAGACCAAAAACAGTAATTCCGTATTTCACAAAAAGATGGCTCTTCGCGTGACGCCAGTGAGAACTTTAACCGTCGTGTTAATCCATTTGTTTTACCCCTTTAGCTCTAAAGTAGCAAACCTCACATTAATGCACGTACTTTTTTCTATTCTTCCGAGGTGTATGAATTTTTAAGTTTCAGTAAATTGATTTTTTTGTGATGTTCAAACAACAGTTTAGTCAAAATTCTGTCATTTAACTTGACTATACTATTCTTTGTCAAAATTCACTGGGATGGGATTTGTTCAAACAAAATCAGAAAAATATGTTTCTAGAAAAATTTAGTCAAGTTTTAAATAATAGTCCGTTTGCATTTAATTTCTTGTTATTTTCACTGTCTACCTAGCTGCAGACAGCACTGTGACATAGTCAATTATTTACATGGTAATTTACAATGGTAATGGTAGTGGGAATGTCAGACTGAATGGTCGGTCCCTATACTTTTTTATTTGATCAAATGTTGCCCTCTTTGTAAAATGTTTGAACACCTCTGCTCTATGATCCTGATCGAGACGCTAGAGATGACCGGCATCCCTTATATAAGATCACAATCCAGAGCCATTAGCCGATCCGTACCTCCACTTGTCCCCCGGCTAACGCCAGTAACGAGAGTTCAATGGCGAGTGGAGGACGCCAGGATAAATAAAACCTCTTTCGATTGATTTCCATAAAAATATTTGAACAATTTCACCTGGGAAAAAGACAACTTCAACAGCAATGCTTTGCCATTCACCCAATCCCAACGGAATCAAATATTCAAAGAAAAGGGGACATGTACCTGGGTGATAATAATTGCCAAATTTTCCTGCTATCTGTGCCAAAATAGTCTTCGCAGCCCTTCTTCTTTTGCAGATAAAACCTCTTCTGTTGTGTATCAAGCTTTTCAATCCGGCCGGCTTTTCGCCAAAAAAGTCGAGAACGGATGCTATTCTGACACTCCAACTTCTGAGATACATGGGCAATTCATGCTATTGGTTGTTTTTTTGTATATAAAGGCAGCTTTAACTTGAAAGGCCTTATGATAATGGATTATAAGCCAAACGTACAGAGAAAGTGGTGTAAGCGTTCAAACTTTCACATTGACCCACCTTTTATATGCAGATGATGTTGCAGTAGTATCTTCAATAGAAGCCAATTTGCCAGTCCACTTAGGTGCGTTAGGTAGTCGTCAGTTACGTCTTTGACATTCATAGGTCGATAGTCATAACAGGTAATTAACATACCTTTTGTTATTTAGTCCACTGAATAATTCTTACTTGCAGCACAAAACAGGATACTAAACAAACAGGTAACAAATGTTGCTTTTCATACCTAAAAGAGTTGTGAATAATTGTCGAAAATAAAACAACAGCACTTCGTTTGTTTAGAAACAAATTTTAGTGTCTCAATAAATTGATTAGAGCAAGGCTTTGGCTATCATTAGAAAAGTAATTTTTTAGTCCACTTAGTTTGGCACTATTGTCTACAGCACTATTGTCTACACTGATACAAAGTAGCAATAAAAAGTAGTAATATTGCTCTCTTTATATTCTCGTTATCCCTCTTGTACTTACCATTACCTTAATTTAAAATTTTCATTCGAGGAAAATTGTTCCGTTAAGTTATGCAAAAGATTGGTCGAACTATGGAAATTACTGGTCATGATGTTACTGTAAAATTTCACAATGGCATTAAAATAATCAAACGATCCAACTTTTTTACGAGTTTTAATTTTGTACAACTAACATTCAAACAAAATATAAAGTGCTTAATCGAAAATAAGTAATGCCTTTGAGACAATCATTAAAAAGAAGTTATAGATTCTTTACAACGTTAAATTTCTAAATATAAATCGATAATAATTATTGATTACAAACACATCAAACTGAAATATAACTAATCAAAAACAAGATGTTTGCTTTGACATCCGAATGAGTGCCTCACGCATTTTTCATGAGGTAAATTAATATGACAAGTTTTCGGAAATGAGAATAAACATTTATTTAGTGTTAACGAACAATCGCGTTGTTATTAGTAAACTTTTAAAAGTAGAATTAATTAATTGCAATACTATGCATACTTATGATCCATGTTTCTCGTAGGTGGAGCGTCACTGCAATATCTGCATTTCTAAAGGAAATCGAAGGAGATTGAACTTGTAAATAGTTTTGTTGGTGCTTCGGTGTTCGAATGACGTACATTCGCGTTGATTAAATTCATAGGGTTTTGCTTTTACACGTGCGACCGCTGACCTCATAATGGACTGTCGGTATGATTGGTCATCGTTTGTTGATTCTTCTGAGAACCCTTGCCAATAAATGTTACTTAAAGTTGCCCTCTTGTGTCTGGAGCTTCAAAATGCAACAGCAGGAAGACAGAAAAAAGCTTTCGAACGTCAAGTTTTATTTGTTGAAGCAGGCTTTGTTTTGGTTTAAGTGAATGCTTCAATGACGTGATTTCTTTGTTGCAAGCACACCACATAGAGAAAACTGTGGATACGGATGAAACAAATGCTTCTTTGTTAAAAACAAAAATTCAAAGAAAAACAGGGAATAATTTGAGACTTTAGCCTCGGTCTAGTGCAATAAATGTTACACTGCCCATGCCTTTACACACTGACCCTTAAGTCTGTTGATTCCTCTACTGGATATAATCTGTGAGCGATTCCCATTGTCATCCTATATTACCTAAAAATTGCTGGCTCGGGATTGCTTGCCTTGTCTACCAGAAAAAGTGACCGTGGAAAAACTAGAACATTCCCTTCAACAATAACATATTTCATGGCTAGCTTTGTTCTGAAGAGGAGTCCATTTCTTTCGCGATCTCATTATTAGTTTTGTGGTAGAATGAATAGCATATCTAAAGCTTAACTGTCGAATTTTCGCTACTATTTATTCCTCTAAAGGACGTTTGATTGCGATTTATCTCTCTTTCATTTTATGCTCCAACTCAACGCCAGGCTGCAGTCTGTGTAAAACTCATGACAGAGGTACACCAGTAGCTCCTCAGATGTACGCCAAAGTTCACGATAAGAGTAATTATTTACAAAGCATGACTCCAAGTCTGAAAATAATAGCAATGTTTTCACTGGAAACTCATTACCGATGCGCTCTTCACAAAATTTGAAAAGCTAATTTACATATATTACAAACTATATGTATTAATTATACGATTGCAAGCCATCATATATCTACATTATTCACAAAAAGCTGCAAAGATATATATAAAGAGATAAAGTAAATGAAAGAGACTTAATGGCATGTCTATGCTTGTCTGGTGGTTATCTTTAAATTGTTGAAGTCAGGGGCTGTATCATACGTAAATACGTCTTTACACCAATTACTGGATATATATTAGTGCAAGTCCTGACAGCATTGTGTTGTGAGCGTGTAAATCTTGATTTACGTAAACTGGAAGTCAAAGTCTTAAAATTTGTGGAACATTTGTAAACAGCCATCTAGTGGTAATGTTAACTGTGAATGAATGGTGGATCCCAATTTAAGTTTGAGTAGCAGTGAAATGCTTTGCTTGCTTTAATATTGTTTTTGCCGTACTATTTTGGAGATTTTGGAGCTGTTTCAAAAGAACCTCATTAAAAATGATATTTGTCTCCCGAGACCAAGTCTGCATAGTCGAAAATCGACAGTATAAGGCTGTTATAATGACAAACGAGTATGACGTTGTAACAGGTGTTTAATTTGGTGCAGTATTCCAAATCACTGGCCAAGCGTTTTGATTAACATATCTGTGATCAAACCAGGTCATATTTTCGTTTAGCTTCACGTCTAAGTATTTAAAAGATTCTTTGCGGTTTAGGGATTGGCCATTTAATTCCAGTGAAAATCGTTTAAAAACACAATAATGTATTTAAGGTATCAATTGCAATGAGCAGATGGCATTTTTTCTCGAAGACTGTACGTTTTGATATGTTACATTTTAATGCTTGTATTGCTTTAAGGAAGAAATGCCTTTCGTAGGCTATAACTGACTGTAAAATTAAAGTCCTTTCCCGCCTTGAAATCTGGCCACAGGAAAAATGCCAAACAATGAAAGATGCTTATCAGTATTATCCATTTGATTGGAAGGCTGGTAAAAATCAGATTGACACTTTCAAGGCTGCTCAATTATTTAAAATGTGGGTTATTTGAACAAAAACTTTGTTGAGATTACTGGCAAAGCAAAAGAATTAAGTTTATTGACAGCATTTTCTTCACCACTTTTAACGAGATTAAAGTTCATAGTTCAATAATTATATTTGAAATCAACAATAAAGCTGCAAAAGGATAAATCATTTGAACACAGCCTCTTACACCCTATTGTACGCTACGACGACATTTTCATGCATGTTTATATTAGAATTTGTTTGGCTATGTATGTTTGACCGTACACTTCTAACTTGGTTTAGGTTAGAACGATAGGAGTTATTTTTGTTTACGTTGTGTCAAACCACTTTTAAAGTAACCGCGCGGTTTGTTTTGTGTTTGCATGAACTGTCACTGCTAATGAGGGAAAAAAGGACATACGAATGATGGCTGTTTTGCGCATGTGCACTGTAAATGACAAGCGTATAACATATGTTACTGCAATAGAACAAAATGAGCGTGGTAAAAATTCCTTTTAGTGAAGCTTTGCAATGGCGGAATGTAATCAATTTATCACAGGTATGTGTATGAACAGCACACGCTGCATCACCTTGAAGATCGTATTTCCAAGCTTGAAAGAGTCTGCTATAAAACCTTGGTAAAACAAAGGTACCTCCAAAAACACGCACACAGAATGCCTCTTTTAACCAAAAGGGTATAACGTTGGTTTTTGTGAAAAATCCTAGTGGCAATGTTAGGTTTAGATGCTTACTAGTGTCTTCGCATGTGTTTCATTTTGTAGTTTCCGGGTCAAATTTTATTAAACTTTGATACTATATAAAGATATCATACGTCTTCATGCAACAATCTGTGTCGAAAATCTGATCCATCTCTGTCCATTTAAGAAAAACAAGGGGAGCTAACCAGTTCTGTATCAAAAATCATTACCGTTCAGCTTGAATCCGATATCAGTGATCTTTCACAGATAATGAAAATTCAAGATCTCAAATCCTATATTCACAGCTTAATAAAAACAGCCTTGCACTCAGGTTTATTGTATGTTTTCATGGATGAAACAATGCATAATTGAATTTCCAAAACTTTTAATAGATTGTTTAAACTACTCAGACAAGTCAACTGTTTAAGCTAGTAAGTTAATTAGTCCAGTAAATTTCTGATATAAGTTAGACATTTCCAATAAACATCGAAGCAAAAATTACTCTAAAAACATAACTATGTGAAGTAGGTGCTATCACAACGTTAGGATTTGACAATCAAATGTAATTTGTTGAAATGATCAGCGTAAGTGTTGTCAGATTAAAACTCTTGGAGACCACACGTGTTGTTTCGTTTGTTCCAAATTCTATTGAAGTTTATAAACCATTTTCTAAACACAAAATGTAACAGTAGATCCTTGCAGGCGAATAGGGAATGACTGGAATTAATGGAAAACTTGCGGTTGTATATTCTCTCTGACATAAAATTTTTAGGTCTCAGAGGGTAAACACAAGGTTGAAACAATGAGTACCAGATGATTAGCGCAAAGATGAGGGGTTATAGCTTGTAAAGTCGCTTTCAGTGGTTTGTGGAACACTATGATTGGGCAAATAATTTAAACGTATCAATCAATGTCAACTTTTGTATGGGATAGGAACACTGTAGCTCTCTGCTCTCGGTTGTATGTAAGCCACAATAACTGAATAAATACACATTTTTGCCTACAGGAAAAAATGTCATATTAAGGCCTTGATGATTATGATACTATTTTTGGTTTGTGGGTAATAGGTTACAGGCTTGAGCATATTTTAATGATCCTGATATACTTCTTAAAATAGTTACCAAATGCAAGTAATGGAACGGTGTATTCATTATCAATCTTGGGTCACCCTGGGAGTGATGGGAGATCCCATGACAATTCTGTCTAGCATTGCGCTTTCGAGATCTTGTTTGTTTCATTCTGAGTCACGTATAAGTACATCAGGAAAGTAAGTCTACGAGACTGTACATTGTCACGAAGATGCCGGACAAGAAAGGAGCAGATAATTTAATTAAAAAATTTAACGACAAACGTGCACTGCGTAGAAGTTTTTGATATACAAAAAAATCCCAGTGTGAAACATTCAGTTCGATTTACAAAACGGCATTAGTTCAATTCTTTTTTAGAAATCGAGAGTAAGTAAACGTTTCTCATTAAGTAGTTTTGTACTTGAATTTACGATATTATGACGTTCACAAGTTGACGACTTTCACCAGTTTTTATTTTAAACTCCACATATAGGCTTGATATTGAAATATACAGTAAACAATCCTATCATCATATTTCAGAAGTTGAATAATGCAAAATGGACTTTCGGTCTGTCTGTTGGTGATAATTGCCATTTTTATGTAATTTTTGTCCTGGCTGCCCTAGTAATCAATATCGTTAGCAAAGTTGCTGTTACCATAACTGAAGGTTTAGAGTCATCATATCACCATTTAACCGATGACGTTTTGTCCCTCCCAAGTGGAATAGTCCTTTTGATATCAATATTTTTCATAGCTTAATCAATGAATAACAGCTTATCTTATTTTATCTTATTGCCCTTACACAGCAAATTTGCCTCGTCCCCAATTTATTTTCAATGGCTTATTTAGCACAGATTGGCAGCATCTGATGTGTGTAATGCATAAAAGTCAAACCAAATCATCAAAATATGGCAGAATTACTGGTTAAAACAGATGAAACCTTTCTCAAATGCTACCATTTTGCACAGGATTGTAATTGTTGTTTATGGTGATCTCCGTTCTGACCTCAATGTCACTACGAAATCTGAGGAAAAACGCGTCCAAACAAATGAAAATGATGCCAGTAGGTAGATAGAATGCTAAATATTTTCTGAAATGACAGAATAGCATACTTTTCGAGATATGCTATGTCCGAGGTATGCAACATTGAACAAGTAAGGGCTTATTAGTCAATACATGACTGTATGTGTCCCACCAGTAATGTATAGCGTTGTTGTCGCTGTCGCTGTCTTTTACTGTCTTGTTACTGTGTCAAAGCACAAACGTCCACCAGCTTACTGAAAATAGAGCCTGCTAAAATATATCCATGCATAATGATTTTCCTTGGCTTGTTTCCGTGAAACCCGTTAACTTTCTGTGGTCAAATACAAACCTGCATTTTTAAAGATACATTGAGGTTATTAGAGAATTATACAGAGTAAACTAGTTAAGCAGTCCGAATACATTTACTCAAATAATCTATGGTCAGATGGTATATTTCCTTTTTAGTCGTCGACTTTTCACTGTTATAGTTAAAACATATCTGTATTATAAAAAAGATCAAGAATTCAATTACAGGTTTTCTTTTTGTAACTCCTAAGGAAGTGCTTTGTCCCTGCTGTTCCATAAATTATATGTGGATGTCACGGACGCTATTTTATACGCCGTAAAACATCAAAGTGCCAGTACATCAAAGTTGTTTTGTAAAATATAAACCCATAGGAACAGCACTTCCTAACATCCAGAGAGAACAAATGATAACTGGGAGATTAAGAAAAGAAATTACAAATACACTTTAAAGCAAGGCGCCATCCTTTAAGAGATTTAATGACGACTTTTGTTCATGTATAAAATCGCTACCTAGTTTGCCCACATGCAATATTCGACAACTCAGAATTACTCAAGAGAAAGAAATCAATTTAACGACGTCCACCCAAAGACATTAATAGTAAGAAATTCAATAGGAACTCCATGCAGATTTTTAAATAAATAATGGATTTAAAGTACGATCTGATGGCTAAAAATGAAAATTTTGATAGAGAAAACAATATAATAATTACTCAAAGTGACAACTGTTTAGCATTAGCTCCTCCTTATAGAAAAAGATTTCTAAGCATAAACTTGATCCCGCGATAGTTTTGCGTGGACCCTCCAATGCACCAATTGCATTGCAACAAACAAAAAAAGAAAGCATTTTTCATGGGTCTTTTAAGGTATCGCGGATATTTGCCTCTAATATCCTCTTTCGACACCCTTGATTGTGTGTAATGTCAGAAACAATTTCTCAGCAGTAGCCCTGATGGTTGTCCTTGAGCACAAATGACCATTTTTAAACCTTTTGAAATGACGCTAGGCTTATATTGAATCGACTATGCGAGCACAAAATATGCATATCTTGAATCAGATGACTTATTCTGCATGCTATCCTCCTTTTCGAGAGAGATGGTGAAATTTGGTTTTTACATTTTTCAGTTATGTTCAAAATGAACGTATACAAATGAAGGTACTCTAGTTAGCAAAAGGAATTACAGTAAATCCTCGAATTATCTCCCTGAGTGCTTACTATTTTTTAAAATTTTCGGATTGTGGCTTATTCGGGGTAGACTTAAGCAAGGGGAGGCGTATTGAAATTTTTGATATGACAAAATTCTTCTCGAAGCTACAAATACCGAGTAATGTGGTTGCTCAATGTTACCTGGAAGGGAAATTGAGAAATCATTCCTGTGACGTATATTGCTCACACAGAGAATCAAAGACGTGCTTGATTAAGAGTTTCTAAACTATCCGAGAAAAGAAATATAGTCCAAACAGATGCGGGCAATAAAATTGTTGTGAACCTGTCTCGTTTATACTTATTTTCCGTTACATGTGTGATTTATCATGGTTTTAACAGAATGATGAATCTCTTTTATTATTTTATAACTCAATTAAACCCCTTATTCAAATGCAGAAAGTGTAGAGTTATGATTGGGATTTATTCTAGAGTGCGGATTACTCTAAATTCTTACATCAAGGTAGATAACTCGAGAGAGTGGCTTACACGACAGAGGGCCAGTTCGAGGATTTACGGTTATCTTTTCCAGTTATACAGATAGAGACTTGTTGCTTAATAAAATTCTTTCTTTGTGGAAACGTGAGATCAATCTCGTTAAGCCTTAATAAATAATTATTTCGGACAACGTTAAAGCTTTCAATTTGAATCAAGTAGAGATAAGCAAGTGTATGCGAACTTGAATATTAATGAATAGCAAAATATTTTATAAAACATTTCCTTAAAATTTTGGGCATAATTTAAAAGTCATTAACTTGACCAACAAGATTTAATAAGGTAAGATCCCATGTTATGCTTCTGGAGTAAAAGTTGCATCAGAGACGTTTACATTTATTTATCAGTTAAGAAAATTCTTGATTTGCTTTCATAAGTTTGATATTAAATAACATAAACCACTTGATGTCCTATTCTGATTTATTCTTTGTAAGGTATGTAATTTCTGTTTCTATTGTGATTGATTTCAGTAGAGCAATGGATACCTTTTTTTCTGATGTGATCATATCTGGCAATTTTTATGCTCTTTCGTGTGCTTTATGTGACATGCATCAAGGTGAATGTGGACTACGATCATAAATTCCAAATTCTATCAAAGATTAGATCGTGTGGCTTTGACTACGTTTGAAGCACGTTACTCTCGTTCAGATTACTTCCAAAAATATTGACCCAGTTTTATGTATTAGTCGAGATTCAAATATTTACACGGATAAAATAGTATCTTGAAATCGGGCAAAGAATACAAACATCAGTTTGCATAAAATTAAGCATTGTTACTACATGAAAAATATTTCTGTGTTAGTTCTAAACAACAATAAATATAACTATTTTATCAATACTGCTAAACTTCTGCTTAAATTTTGCAGTTTTGTTAATTTCCAATTTTTCAACAACTCATTCTTTCTTCCTATAAAACAATGGAGATGTTAAGATTTGTCACCGTTATAAAGTGCATATGATGGTTGACCCGGCGAGTATTTTTGTGCGCGATAGAATCAATGTTTAACATGTAGCAAACGGCTTGAGTATATAGTTAAATTACTTATCGCATTATCTCCACTCATAATCTCCGATAGTAACAATAACTTCAATTTTTTATGAAATTGTACTTAAAAAGATTACCTTTGAATTATTAAGATTTTAAACATGGACAATATGTAACTCTTTGCTTGTGAAAATAGACGACAATGACAGTGATGAATTTGGGCGCTGCAGGGAAATAATGTTATCTTGACTTGTCATGCTTCAAAGCTTTGTGTTACTTTCTGTAGGTTTGATTTAAGCGCAGGTAACTTGACGTTCCGTTTGCTTGGCACAATGATAAGACTATGACAGTTGCATATTCGTAAGTCCTCTTTCAGGTTTGAAATTCAAAGTTTGTACCATTAAAATTAGTCGAGAGTAACATTTGTTTACTAGTTCCTTGGTTTGTGTGAATTAAGGATATTCTTTTTGCATCACGTATTAAATCATACTATCTTCAAACATTTTCAGAAATGTTTCGGATCGTTTTGAAGTTTTCCCGTTACAAAATCATTTTTATTTTGTGCCAAATATGACAGCCTTCCCGTGTAAACACAAAGCCTAAATGATAGTATTTGATACAGGTGTAAAGTAATCGAGGTCTAATACTTGCATTTCAGAGAGAGCGCTTGATGCGTTTTCGTCACATGCATTAGTGCCAATCAGTGCAGTGTAATGTGAAATTGCCATTGATAACAAATAAAAGATAAAGTAAATCTTAAATCAAAGAAACTATATTTGCATTCCGTCTCCTCGGTGTGCTCGCTATTCTTGATCCCTTCTCTCTGGAAGTACAGAGGGTTGGCGACACTCGTCTTACTTTGTATGACATATTTAGAGGCGGATTTAAACCATGTATAATGTCTTGTTACAGTGCCCTGTACTTTGTAAGTGAAAGTAAGAAGCTACAAATAAGAAGACAAGCTATTAGTTTTCCTGCTCTTTCTTATCACACTTTGCTAACCAAACATCAAACATCAAAATCAAAATTCCTAATATCCGATATTTGTTCATCAAATTACGTCATCCCTGCATCAATCTCCTTATGAAAGAGTTTTTGTTTTGTTATTCTCCCAATACATTAATAGGTTAAGTAATTACTGAAGAAGACATAGACGGTTCATATTGCCAGTCTTGGTGACACAGTACATCGTCCCGTCCTCTGAGTTGGCAAACCCTAATTGTCCTCGTTTATTTTAACTTGATAGTTACGTGTATTTGGACCAATAATAACATTACCTTCACCGTCATTATTAGCACTGTCAGCACAAGAATCCATCGATTTCTAAATCTTTTTGGATTGAGGCACATATCTACTGACTATTCTTCCATCTTCTTTGCATCATGCTGTAACAGTGCTCTTATTTCTGTTAATTACAGTATGTACTTTTTCATTGACGTTAGGACTTAGTATATTCTGTTTCTTCTGCTGGACCAAGCTATTGTTACTAACTTGGATGTCACTTGATTTAGCACTGCTTCAGTGGTCAACACACTCTTTGTTTTAGTGCTGTTGCTGCATCTCAATCTCTTTGATTTCTCTGCATCAGTTACTGACTAACTTTCTCTCTAGAACAGGCAAATTGCCGATAATTTCAATTCAATTGTACAATAACTTTGCAGGCTGAACACGAGTTGGACATTGTGGTATTGTACAAGATAGAAAAAGAAATCACCAAAGTTCTTGCTCCCAAGGACGGCTATCTATTTTTGCCGCATTACATATCTTTCGCAATGGTTGCATAAACCATTAGAGTTTACTATTGGCACTTGGCCACAACTGAGTAGAAAAGACAGTAGGTCTAAGTGGAAGTCTTTTGTCTGCCTTTACAACTGATAGCATGCCATGGAAAGCAAAAATTATTTCAAGTTTAAGGATGACTCCTGCAGTGGTAAAGCGTGCAAATTTTCTCTTGGTGTTCTCTCACTGAAGAATATTACAAGGGTGATCTAGACACTTGGTCTGTTCGGAAGAAAATGAAGATTACCTTTGCATATGGACAGTGATTACGTAATTGGTGATGATTACCATTGCATACAGACAGTGATTACGTAATTGGTGATGATTACCATTGCATATGGACAGTGATTACGTAATTGGTGATGATTACCATTGCATATGGACAGTGATTACGTAATTGGTGATGATTACCATTGC
>JANTCA010064287.1:0-14679 GCA_024741275.1 Chironex yamaguchii | reverse complement strand
ATATGGACAGTGATTGCTTTTCTCTGCCATACGTTGTTGAAGCACAAGGGAAAAAACTTTTGGTCAGGCCAAGGGTCCAATCCGCGACCTTCTCAGTGGCAGGAAAACGTTTTGACAACTGATCCACTAGAATGCTCATTCTTAAAGGTGAATTTAATGTGTTATATTTCAATGATTGCTTCACTACATGATAATATTTCCATATACATATGGAACATGAAAATGGTCATGTTATCGTCTTCTGCATGAAGATATAATGAAGAAATAAGTTATGATGCCAATATGTCGCCTAATCATTCAGGGCTTCCCAAAATTTCCATTGTGAAAATAATTAAATTTTGCCAATTACACGATTACCATAAAACTGTTTTCTTGCTTAATTGGGCAGCTACAGTCATAACTGCGGCAGACTTCATATATGCCTGAAAGACATTGTCAGGGTGTGGACAAACTTTGACAATCGTGGGTCGTTGTGGGTTCCTATTGGGCCATTATGGGGTCCTTTGGATGGTTATGCTTTCCATGTGGGTCGTTGTGGTTTCCATGTGGGTCGTTGTGGTTTCCATGTGGGTTGTTGTAGTTTTCTTGTGGGTCGTTTTGGGTCTTGTGGATTGTTGTGGATCGTTGTGGGTCATTGTGGGTCATTCCTCACTTTAGTATGTAGGCAAAAATTTATTCTAAGCCTGTGGCTCAGTAGCCTACTATGAGACTGGAAGCTGAAAATTTTCACTTTATTTTCCCATTGTTTAACTCGCATGTCTAGCTACTCATTAAAGAATTCCTGCACTCTGATTGGTTAAATCGAACCCGAAGGGATTAACATCTTATATTGTGACCTTGATGTGTACCAAAAGAACAGCAATTACCTTCTCCTTCGCAGAATTCCTCTCATATTTCAGTGAAAGAATGAGCAGGAAATTCTTTGCAAACACAAATCTTAATGGCTAACCTATAACAGAAGTTAATGTAAAATATTACAATGAATTCAAAATGAATTGCAACAGGTTGACTGGAATTTCAGCATTAAAATTAAAATTACACTTTTATTTGAGACATGTAATATATATTGAAAAAGGGTATTTGCTGAATACCTTGCATACTCAGACGCTACGCCACTGGACTCCTGATGCTCATGTGGACTGAACAATTTCAATATCAGGAAAACGAAAATAGCTATCCACAACAAGAAGTAAGTACTTACCTGAAAGTAAAGGGACATGAAAGTTAATGTTAGGGGTGTACCATGGAATTTTAGGCATAGTTGGCATTGATAAAGTTTTGGGCACATGGCAGGTGATCAATAACATCTTTCAGAATGCTGTCGATGTTAGGGAACCTAATTTTCTTCCGGATCTTTCTTGAGAGCTTTAGCTTCCAATTTAGCCTTCGTGTGACTCATGTGCGTGCTGAATAGCTCTATCTTTGATTGCAGCTGGAATCATAATATGAGTCCCTCTTAAAATCACTCGTTTAGAAGTAACACGTTACTCGTCATGGCAAAATTGGTTTGCAAGCAACTTAATTATGCTTCTTTTGTACTTAAACTTGGAATCCAGATGCTGATAAGTTTACGGGTTCCATATGTCTTTACCAATCTCCCTGCCTTTTTCTCATAAAAAGTATTGATTTGTGGCAAAAGCGTCTTTGGTGACTCAGTTTTTATTTAAAAGGGGTCTTGATAGGACAGGTCCTGGCAAATATAAACGTCTGACACTATTGACCAAAAGTAAGCCACAACTTTACCAGGTTCAATGATGACGAACGTGGTGGTTACCTTTTGAACTGAGCACATCTGTCCACACAAAGAAACAGAGGTGACGGCTTAGTTGACAAGTGTTCGCAAGCCGAGCCTTGCAATGAATCACGTCTATTGCTGCCGACAACATTAGTGTCATGACGTAAGCTTGGAATCTATTTCTTTTGATTGGCTTGAAGGTCAAGTTAATAAAGAGCTTCATTTGTTTAAAGAAATTCCATCCGCCCTTCGAAAATCGTTCCCACAGTAAACCCAATTGATAGTTTTGATATGTATACTGAGCATGCGTCAAACGAACTAGAATGTAAAGATCTTTTCTCTTATTTTATTTACTATACTTTAATCTTATGTAACTTAATCGTGACGCGTGAGTGATAAAGTGTTCAGTGTCCATGACCAACGACAAGGTTGTACTCCTTAGATTAGCTTTCCGCTATTCAGTTGGTTCTTCGCAGTAATACATATAAAAGTCTTCTTTGTTTCATAGACCTTTTTCTAACAGTTTACTTTCACTGTGTTATAATTAAAATTGTATGGTCATGATAAACAAATGTTGTTCCTTTCAGTTTATCTTTTTTAATGTATATAGACACTATCACACGTTATCAAGTCAACTATGATCTGCTTTTCTCTAATGAAATTCCTTAAGTAAGTTATAATCTATTAAAGAAAACTTTTCTGTTCTCTATTGCTTAAAACCTTTGGCCACACATAAGCCGATTCTTATTTCAACCAAATAACTCGTATTCTACAACATCAACTCGAGCTGGGTTGAAGTGTCACATAGCAAGGTGTCACATGCTGCAGGGAGCTGAAAGACTAATGTGCATTTTAGTCTCATATAGTACTGTGCTGAGTATAGTAGGATAAGAGCATTCTTGGATCATCTTTGTTAATACGTTAATTCTAAAGGTAAATCGTATATTCAAATTAGACAGATAAATTTCATCATTAAGAGCAGATATCATTAAAAAAAATGAGTAGCTTCTTCAGTATGATTTCAATGAAAAATTTCAATCTAACACCGACTTCGCACAGTTTACGATGCGAAGATAAAATTAGGCCACTACACGTCGTGACATTTTTGACTGACACTGTTTTGTTACAAATTTGTTATAATAATATACAAAATTTGTTGCTTCAGTAAAATGATCGGCTACGGAAGATCCTTGTTGCTTACTTTTCGCAAGTTTTATCGTGTGTGTAATGAGCCAAAAACTCGTCCATTTGCTCGCTGCCAATTCAGCAGGGGGAGTGACTATGTATCCTGAAGGTACCTGATTTGTTAATTTAGTACTAAACACCTTTGTTACAAGAAGCGCGAACAGTTTTTGTTTCATGTTGTATGCCCTTAGAGCGCCTTCTCCAAATGTTACATTTTACGCCTGGGCCGCGGCAATGTAAAACTTGAGGCTACAAAGAACTTTACTTGTGTTCGATCTTAGTCTTGATTTCAAAATTCAAGATACTTATTTGTTTCAAATATATCGTTTCTCATGATGTATTTTTGTATTTGTCTTGCTGTAAGATCTTACACTTTGTTTCGGTTAAGGGTCGCATAATCCTACTGAAACTTGTATTGTCAAGTCAGGAAGAGTAGCGAAAGGTCAACTTTGAAAAATTATTACTCCCTACCTGAGAAGTTTTTGGTCATCAAAATCATTGTTCGTGCCAAATTTAATGTAGAATCCAAAACTATTCTTTCTTTGGCAATATCGTCAACTGTTCACAAGATATCAAACAATTAATTGGGCATAGTTTGAAAATTGGCTTAAACAGACTTGACTTCCATTGAGAAACAGTCTTGCAAGAGGGTTGTTGCAACGGCTAACCAAGTGATAATGTATTGCGGACTTATTTTGTATGCTATGAATCCCCACCAGAATATTTTGCCAATAAATTGCTTGGGGTCTTTTCAAACAGTAAAAAGCTAATACAAATTAACACAACGAGATCGACGATAGTATTAGTCTTCTACAAAGATTTTCTGTCTCGAAAGGCACTGCTTGCCCCCTTTCCCCTAAGAAGAGGGTAAGGGAACAGCTGCCCCTCCAGCCTCCCAGCGTAGGCGTCCTGATAAGAAGTGCTTCACCTGCCGTCATACCGTTGATTGATTGTGAGATGTGCTTCAGTAATTTTAAGAATAATTGCTGAAGTCCTTTTATAAAGTGAACCTCGTTTTCACATTGAAAAATTTGAAGCTCAAAGTTTAAACAGCGAACGAACACATTAGGCGAAATATGAGAAGTGGCGTAGAGAAGGCTTTGGTAGCAGAAAGTTAAATACATTTGTATTTATGGTTTAAATTGTGAATGAAGACTGTGGCTATATTTAGAAGTCATGGATAAGATCGTTAAAGGAGCTGTTAATAAGAAGGAGAATGAGCAGAAATCAGAAGTTGATGCTCTTCGGGACCAGTTTCAGAGAAATGTTATGATTGGAGTCGTATCGAAATGGAAAGCTTACTGTGCTGAACGGAGACAAGAGAAGAATAAAACAGATGCTTATCGGAAGGGTCCGGCACCAATAGAAGATGCTGAGAGCTTAAGAAAATCGATAAACAAGGCAACTTATGGAACATTGGACAGTGATGTAGAGGAGCTTGAATTTGAAGACGAAAGAGCAAATGGAGAAGTCAGTACTTTAAGGCGAGATAAAGGGAAAGCCAGCAGTCGTAATGGAAACTCGTTGGCAAGTTGCCGCGCGTTAATAGTCTATTTTTCAAAGTTGGCTAAGAGTAGAGACGACAATGAAATTATTGATCTTAACTTCGTCGATTCCCTTCTGCAAAGTGGTGCAGATGTAAACTTTAGTGACAGACATGGCCAAACGATTATGCATGAAATTGCCCGTGCTTGGCATCCGGACGTGGCACGTTTTGCCATCCAGCATGGTGCAAATGTCAACAAAGCTGACAATTACGGAAGGACTCCACTGCATTTGGCAGCAGCAGTGGATTACTCGGAAATGGTTGAATTCCTGGTTAAAAGTGGAGGTATTTTATCTTTTGGTAGTTTTATTTAAATCTCTTCAATCAGTTGACACTTACTTGAGGATCACAAGTGTATGTCGTGAAATTGTTTGCTAGACATTCCCTAAGAAAACTCTTGCCAAAACATGACTGTAGTTTGGTGTAAATTATTTACTTGCAGGTGCTTAAGTGAAGTGGGTCCTTGCTTATGCTTACATATGCTCTGTATATCACTATGATACT
The DNA here is from genome assembly GCA_024741275.1 of Chironex yamaguchii. NCBI lineage: Eukaryota > Metazoa > Cnidaria > Cubozoa > Chirodropida > Chirodropidae > Chironex > Chironex yamaguchii. The sequence goes on along the minus strand of JANTCA010064287.1, from coordinate 9,709 downwards.
TATCACGGTGAAGGTGTTTACCTTACTTTTACTACCTGTCAAGTGTAACTGACACTAGTTACTGCTTGATCATTTTCTGACCTTCTTGGTTTGCCATACCAAGAGTCGCGTTCTGTGAAGATTTTCCCATGGTCTCAGACAAAATATTTCTATTCACCGACGTCTGTCGTTGAGGATTACACTTAAAATTTCGAGAGTATAGATTTCTTTTTATGTGCTAACGACCTAGTGTTTCGGGGAAGAAATTTGCCGACTGCTACTGTTTAAGAGCGCACATATGACAACATCGCAGCGAGTTGTCGTGTATATATCAAAGTAACAACTATAGAAATAAAACTGCTTTCAATGATGTTTTGATGCACACCGATTTCTCTCAGCTCTTCCCTCGTGCCAACCGTTTCTTACTGTTAACTAACTGGTGGCATATTTTATTGGAAACCCTAGATGTACTTATAACATACGTGGCTTTACTGTTTATAGTCATCTTTTACTGGTTTTGTGGTTACTTCTCAGCTGTAGCCAGGAGCTAAGCTTATTTCTCTTTGCTCAATTGATATTTACATCTTGTCTAAGGGTTCGTTTAGATGAATCCTCTGGTGAAACGAAAAGTTCCACCCCGGTGTCATGAGTTTTTAATGCTTGTGTGCGTTTTTTAAATCTTTATTTGAGCGAACGAAAGGAATTGTGCGTTTATCATTTTGTTTAAAATGCCACAAAGCATATAGCAGTATCGATTATCACGTTTTTCAGACGAGAAAGTTAACACAAGTGCTCTCATGGTGGTACGTTGTAGAATATTTATGTTTTACCAGTTCCTAGGCGCTTTGTTAAGTTTAATCGGCGCCAGAATTACTGAATGTAACGTGGGTGAACCGTCAACTTTATCGACCGCAATAAGCCATGTACTGTACTGGAATGACAGCGTAAGCTATAAAGACACGATGTTGGTGCTTGAGTATATGGGTGATGCCTTTCTATCGAGGCGAACTTTTGATTCCATTAAATTGCTTCAGTCCAATAAATTGCTTCAGTCCAAAGCATATCGCGTTAAGATCTTACAACAAGAGCGACCTCACTAAAACGATTAGACAATATGCTTATTTTGACAGAACTTTCGCAGAACTTAATTCTTTCAGATTTCATCAAAACGGTATCTGGTCACGCTGATGTATTGTGTTAATCATAGTTGCTAATTTGGTGGGAAATGTGTCACCTGAGGACAATTTTCTCCGTGCCTGTATTTATTTCGATGTGGAACACACTTGACAAATGCAACATGGAGAAGATTAAATCTTTCTCATACAAGTAGCAAGATTTCAATAGTTTTACCACAGCTTTTGTAAAGTGTACTACCCCTCTGCATGGAATCCCCATTTGAAGTGAAGCATATTATTAGCTCTCTTTCTCATCTCATGAAAATAATTTCATTAGGAGTAATTTTGCCAGTGAGTCTTAATTCTACAAAAAGCCATTTGTCGCAATGTTCATTCGGTGCGAATCAACAAAACCACCAAAGGTAACAATAATCGAAATCATGGTTTTGTTTCGTCTTTGATCATTGCCCCCAAAATTGCCCTGTTTGTGTTACAAAGCCACATAGCCACATAACGAAACATAGCCACTGACGGTTCGTATCCTTGGTTTCAAGAGATCTAATGGTTAGAATAGAAAGCTGTGCGAGACACCCTTCCAAGACACTTCGCAAACAACGTATGTTAAATGTTGAATGTTGTTTTGAAACGGTAGACACAGCATGTTTCCATCAGACATTGTTTCCATCAGAAGTGATTAGGTTGTTTCCTTTAGGAGCCCAGTTCCTTATTGTTCCTATTCGCTGCTCTCTCAGACTGAAATAGATAGAAGTGTGTATTTCCAATAGCTCACGGTCAACAAGGCCGGTTCACGCAACATTACCGTGCATGTAAGTCACATTCAAAAGTCAGGCATGCAGTGAAGTGTGGGCGTTCATTGGTGAGAGGGGCTTGGTAGTTAACAGTAAAATTGTTAAAAGACGCACCTTATTTGTAGGTAGATATTTCGACTGTTCTGAAATATAATATAGCCTTTATTTGCTGAAGATTAATTTATCCCTCGCCAGACATTTATATATATATATATATTTCGACAATTCGAAAGTATAATCGTCCCTGATGCTTTTATTTCTCACTAAAGACTACTCAATTTAGGAGATAGTTATACAAAACACAATAGGTTTGCGACCCCATGTCAATGTTCAATCTTTTATTAGCTGGATAGCCTTGCTTCCTGACATCTGATGATAAATTATGGCTCCTTAACTAATAGGAGTCATTTATCAACTAATTGTGCTATAATACCAGTCAACGATAGATTTGCCTCTGGAATGAAGTCAGCGCCACTTCTCCGTGGGTTGCTGCGGAGTTTGTGCTAGAGCGCTTATAGATAAAATAAGAGTTTAAGCTTAAGATACGAGGAAAGGAAATGTTACTTGTTTTGGTAGTAACAAGCAGTGAGTTGCTTTCTTGTGAATTTAGACTAGAACAAGATAATCATCACGTGACAAGCAGATTCAATAGATCCAAAGAAGCCATATTATGGTCGAAACCGATGAAGGGTGGATTTGGTTTTTTTTTCAGCAATAGGACACGTGTGGACACTATTGACTTATATGTGATCAGCACCGTGATAGACTGCTTGACTTACGACCTGTTTGCAAGATACTTGGTGTTTATACAATTTTAGGAAATGTTGATATCTAACTTCACGTTTCATTCATTTTTGCATTATCTGTTTGGTCAAACTAATAGATATAAAGTAAGGTTGTAAAATGTGCAATAAGTGAAAGAAACCAACGTATTAAAAGGCTTTATTAAAAGAAAGCAAAATATTGGTTTGCGTAAAATATGAAATATATATTACGTGGTATAGCCTGACAGAATATTTTTGTGTCTTAAGTTTGAAAAATAGTGATCAATGTACTGTACACTCGAAGACTTAGTAGTATGTAGTGTAGCTTAGGATTATTATATTACTTGATATCTGATGGAATTAGGACATTTGAATAATCTTTATGTCGTACAAAACTTGAAAATCGCCTTGAAAATTTTCGACATTGCGCTAAAATCATACTTAGAAGCATTTTTCGTCTGACACTCTTCGGAGTATGAAACGTCAGAAAGGAAAGTATATGTATATGGCAACCTATTTTTACAAAGCATGTAGCAAAACTAGCCAATCATAAACAAGAAAGGAACCAAAGAAAGGGAAAATGAAGAAACAAAACATTATTAGAAGAGTCCAAGTGAAAAAACGAACTCTTTCTGCCTACAGAGTACTGGTTTTCTTGTTTTAATGTAGACAGACTCCAATACACTTAGGTTGCCATATACATATACTTTCCTTTCTAATGTTTCGTAATCTGGAGAGTGTCAGACGAAAAAAGCTTTTTAGTATGATATTAGCGCAATGTCGCAAATTTTCAAGGCGATTTTCCACGGAAATCACACCAAGGAAGGTTCATCCGCTTTGACATGTATAGAGACTGTCAGCAAGTGAAGGGTAATAAAAGTAGATTGCTTATGGCCACTGATTATGTCGTTCAGGGAAGGGCATCTCCATGAATGACGGCATGTCACTATTTCAGTTTCTCATTCAGCCAGAGTACGTTCCTGCTAACCTTGATGGACAGGAGATTGATACAACAAGGAACGAAAGAAAGCTATCCAAAATATTATTTAAAATACAGAGACCTAGTGCATTATGCCGCCTTTTGGTTTTGGATACGACTAGGAAAGGTGGTGGTCAATCATGCTGTCACTATAACATGTACCAGCATCAAGAAATTATGTTGTTTACCTTCCATCAGTAATAAGTTATCTACAGTATTTAAAGAAGAGAGGTTTTCTTGTAATTTTAGTTGTTCTTGTTGCTGGAACATCACGTTGCGTCAAGTGATGCATGGCACAGGAGAGGGGTACACAGAGTAAGGGGTAGTCGGAACTTAGAAAGTAGGAGCAGGGCTGATGCTGTGAAAAAACCAGAACGCAACGAGTTTGGGGGGAGTTTAAATCGAGCACCTGTTATTTCTGTAAGGTTTCATCGTGTGACATTGGCAGTAGAATATGTGTAAATATCCTTTTGCATCTGGCAGAGAGAACGTCGAAGACAATTTTTTTCTGCAGAATGCTCATAAAGTGTTCCAACTCCAGATACACAAGTTTTAAGTCAAGACACTTTGGGCTTGATGGGCACCCTTGCAACTCCAGAGGATGTCTATATATTGATTGGTTTTGAATACTGACAACATGGTCAAAAGTGCTTCATGTAATTGGAGTGTAGCTTTTTAAGATAGAAATGCCTCTTTGGTGTGCGTCGTATTGTGTAGAGTGTATGGTCTTTTGAACTAAGATTCTGGATGATACCCAAAGGTTAAGAGAGTGAACTTGAGAAACGACATCGCGGGACTTAAATCTCTTCACAGCTGGAAATTAGAATGTGTATAATATTGATAAAAGACGGCTTAATCATCGTCTTTTGAATTTGTTATTTACGTCAAGTGTGATATTTTCAGACCATTGCTTAAGACATGGAAATTATTGCGTCTAAACTAGTGCCCGTAGTATAAGAAACCCTTTAGCAGTGTTGCATAAGCGCAAACATTCTAAAGTTTAGATTTACGTAGATCGGACAAAAATTTGATGGGGTTTGAGACAGATGATTTATTGCAATTATAGGTGGTTGTCAGTCAGTTTGATTATTTGAGCATGGATTAGCGAACAGGTGCTGTTAAGCATATCTTTTGAATAGCAGTCAATATTGTTCTTACCTATTGAATATGAATCGCTTAAGTTACATTGTATTGCTGATTCAAGTTACAACATGTCAATAATGGGAGTGACAAGGGCGGTTTTGCGTACGTGGTCAAGGGTAGAGGGTCGCACAAGTTAATAGTCTTGTCAAGCACCAGTCCTTCCACCATGCTGCCCTTTAATCAGAATCGCATTAAACATTTATCGCTAGCCATTTTGGGTACGGCTAGCCATGAGCAGATGTACATACTAGCCATGATCTTTGAAACCTAGCTTCTTTTTGTAGATAACATGCCCTATCAATAAGTCCCTATTCAAAATCCATCTTTACCAGACAGTTTCAAGAAATATAGCAAGAACGAAATTCACAATAGTATAATTGCCTCTTTTAGAAATCTTTTAAAGAAAGCGCTTTTCTCCAGTCATCAACAAAGGTTCAAAGGCCCCTAAGGGCATGCAATTATTCTTTTGATGAGTGCAGCTTCTTTTTCGTGCTTTAAAAGATTGTTGTTTTAGCTGTTGTTAACCAACTTATTGTATGAACATGAGAGCTGTTTGAATTTTTATTGATAGAGATGGCATGATAAAAGTAGCGAAAAAGACGGAAGTTTTTTCCTTAGGGTCATTGGCAGTTTCATCCGGAAATCCTTTTAGGAAAGCATGGAACCAACTCTTAAAAAATTCTGCATGCATTAAACTAACATACATATTGGTTATCAAAGATATAATTGCTGATTGGAATTAGATTGGGAGAAATTTATATAAAATTGTCTCCTAAGAGCAAATGGGTGTCCGAAAGTTTTAATTTTTTATGAATTCGGCTATTTACAATAGGGGCGATACCGACGAATTTTGATTCCATACCATTGCTTCGAAAAATGTAGTTGGTTCCCACTTGTACTATAGGCAATTAGCACACCTTATTCAAGGAGTTGGAAGTATGGAATAGATAACTAAATAGTTTTAGGGGTAAACAAGATTCTTGTGGCCATCCTAACATACAAATGAGCAATACGAAATGCGTCTTTTGCTCTTTTAGTTCATGTGACGAAATCAATATGAAGATTAAGATAGACGTCTAATACGCTGTTGAAGGTATAGATTCACCATTTATGAATAGGTGTTTTCAGGAATTTAAGCGGGGAGTGACCATTATAAGGTGTCAGATTTTTTATTGACGTAAGGCCACAAACAGAGCAGAATGCAATGTTCTACTACTGACAAAAATATTACGACTAATTTTGCCCTTTAGAAACCCAGTGTTAATATGTTGGGACGTCAAAGACGTGCTAAGGCGTCTACTGTAAGTGATGTCATGTTCGTAGTGTGCCTTAGTTTAGCTCCATAAGAAGTGTGGTGGAGTTTTTAAGGACGTCTGGGACACAGGACACTTGCTACAAAGTAATTAACTAGACTTTTGCATCCTGGATGAAATTTCCGTTTACCTTTTGCTTTATTTTTTCACCCGCATAACGATGATGCCACATGTATAGTTCCATTCCAAGTATCATTAATGTTATTTCAACATGAAACATGGTCAGTTTCACTTAATGAGGGAGCAGTCACACGGCAGTACTTCCCGTGACGTGGAGAAAAATTTCGGACGGAGGTGGAGCAACTTTGCCTCTCCTTCGTATACCAAAATATCTAAAGACAGTGCTTTCCATCAACGGGAAAACTAGGTCCCATAAGGTAAAAACCTTTCATTCTTACCTTTATGAGAGGACAGCCGGAAAAAGAGACTTAAAAAAAAGATTATATACTTTCCATATCGGAATGAAGGAGAGTCTGAAAGATGAGGTCAGCTATTTTCAATGACTTTTTTATTTTTTTGGTGTAAATTATTGAAATCTAACAGTGCAGATGGAGTCTTAAGGAAAAATTATGTGAAGGATAGTGTTAGTTATCTGTTCGTTCGTTTGAGGCTTTTCATCATGAAGGAATATGAGGAAACGCTTTATACCCCTGCAACATAAATTATCCTGTGCAGTTTCAAACTTCTGCATGGCGAACATTTTGCTTTCTGTTTTTCAAATGTTATGTCACAAAGAAACTTAAAAATAAGGATGTCTGTATAAGGGGAACAGAATATTTGTAAATTAACCCGTGGCAATACCAGTGTTCATCAGACAATCAGCTATGTGCAAAATCAGCCCTTTACTTCTTGCTAACATTCGGAAAAGTGAATTTGCCAATTACCTTATGAGGGTATTTCGAAGGACTGCCTCCTTCTTATTTATTATCATGTATTTACTCAACATGACCATCGGAGTAGTGATAGTTCAGTCTGTCAATGAAGCTGCACAACAGGATTCGAAATTTCAAATAACAGTTGTTAACTAGTGGGACCATATGAAAGTCAGGGTTAGATGTTTAATACAAATTACAGATTTGTAAATATATGTGTTTGCTTTTAATGACTCCAAGGTCGATGCTGAACTAGAAACTCTACTCATATTAAGAAGGGAGGACAGCTCTTTAGGAATTAAATTTCGCAAATGTGACTTCAGCTCCGTGATTGACAGCAAGGCCCTTGAAATTTTTTTTGCCAGGTAAAACTTAGAAAGTAAGCATCCCGGGAGGTATAATATTGACCGTGTCTCAGGAATTGACTAATTAATTTTGCACACATATGGATGCATATGTGTATGGGTATTTGGGTATTCTACATTAAAATGAGTTTGTGGACTGCATCAAAACGACTATGGCTGGACGTCACTGGGACGATATTTTTAATACGCTCTTGCGTATTTCAGCCAATAGAAAGAGATCCCCCACGAATGAGGCAGAGTAAATTTTAATGCTGCAATAAAGTGCATTGTACCTCTTAATAAAGGCAATTACTACGGAAATCTTACTTTTCAAGTTAACCAAAACCTCCGCACGTTTTTTAATGTTACACCAGAAAAAAGGCGGAAAATGGTTTTATCTGGTTGGAGAAGGGAGGGCAGTGATCCTTGAACAATTATTATACCTTCGTTGCACAGATTCAATAATTATAATTTCAAGCTAAATTTAAAAGTTGGGTGGTGAAGTGTCAGCTGTTTACATCAGTGGCAGAATACATAGTGTAAGGTTTCGCTATTGTCTTAATCACAGGGCACCTGTTACATGTTGGCTGAGTTGTGCCATGCTTGTGGTTTCTGCCAGCGAAAAGAGTTTGATTGCGGGCGTGCGTTTGGTTTTTAACCATAACAGAAGTACACCGCTTGACGTACTTAACAGCGTCGTACATTTTGTAGTTGCAACTAATTGCGGAAAGTATAGCCTTGTCTTTGAAACTTCATTAATTAGAGCACCTTTAGAAGTGGTATTCTCATTTCCAAAATAACTGCAGACAGCAGTAGGTGGTTTGTTTATCTTGACATCGCTGGTTCATGTTGATTTTAGTCTGGTTTAGTCAGGAAGGCTTCTCTTGAACGAAACTTATGTGGGAAACGTGATTGAATGGACGTAACAACAACGATTATCTCTGTGCCATTTGTAATTGTCATTTTTTCATTGTCCTACATCGAAGCAGAGCCAAATAGAGGTTTGGTGCGAAGGTACATGGAAGAGAATCAAGGGTTTTCATCTAGCCTTTTTGCTTTTAGGTCTTTCCAGTAGAAACCGGTTTTGGATTAAAGAAGAGGGTACTTTAAAACGAGGTGGTCTGTGCTTAAGCGCCGAAGGCGCTTGTTGTCTGACTTTCTGTGTTTCTTATCGTTATTGGTCAAATTTGTAAACAGACGTGATCTTCCTTTCCAATCCTCTGAGTTTCTGATTCCAGAGAGCGGTGGACGCCTCCTACTATTGCTAGTATTGGTTTAGTGAGTGACCACCCACCACCCGTTTGACAATGCTGTCTCAACCTGAACTATAGATATATTTTAATGAGAAGCAAGGGGATATAATGTGTTCCTGGCTGCTGGAGGTTATAACTGAACTAAAATGTTTTGCCTTCGTAAATTACCTTTTGTATTAGAGCCCTGCATAACATAGCACTTTTGCTACGGAAAATGTTGGCCCTCGATAATTTCCAAAATATCACCTTAGGTTAAAGTAGTGAGTGTAGAATCGTTTATACTTTTCATTATTGGCATTTTTAGCATTGCGCTGCAGGTGCTGCAAAACAAGACAGTCGATATTTCGAGAAGGTAATGACAGTTCAACAGTGAACAGTATCATTTAGAGAATTGTTGGTTATGGCAGGATAAAGTAGAGAGAGTAATGGCGTATTTGGTAAATCATCACGCTCATGGACAAGAGTGACCTTGCTCAAGTCCACATTTCTGTGGAATTTCTTTCCACGCTCTGGCGTTTCTGCGGCATGGCAGTTCTTTTTTAGATGAAATCAATCATATCAATCACTGTGTGAGCAAGAAGTAACATTCGACCATGAAAGTGGCATTGGCGTTGTGTGAGTTAAAGTATTTGAAATAAGAGTAATTTCTTCATTCTTCTCGTACTACTTCACACTCGGTGCAGCATATGATTGATTGCATAGAGCTCTAGAGCCTTGCCCGTCATAGTAACTCATGCATTAGATGGCTGTCTTTCACTTTCTACGTTGTTTTTCATTGAGGGAAGGAAGGTTTCTAAAATTATAATTTAGTTTCTAACAGGATCGTTAAAATGCAACGGACAACAAAAATCTATGATGAAAATCTTCTTTGCAGATTTTGGTTTCTAAAAAGCAGTAAATGTCGTGTTATATAATAAAGTGATCGCATTTAACGTTTGTGTATCACAGTAAATGAATAGGATATAAAAGAAAGCTAACTAATTTTTGCTGCCATTTACTATCACTATGTTGATAAAAGAACCCCTTAGTAGAATACAAGGCGAGTTTATATGTCATCATCATCATCATCATCATCATCATTTACATTTTAATGTCGCTTTTCCACGCTGGCGTGGGTTGGACGGGGTTTTACAATGGC
>JANTCA010064276.1:0-16272 GCA_024741275.1 Chironex yamaguchii | reverse complement strand
ATATATTTTTGACATATATATATATATATTTTTGAATATAAATATATATATATATATATGTTCTTACTAATATAAGATATCTAATTAAAATTACTAATATTATATATATCCTTATTAAACACAGAAAACTTTCATTTAACGCTTTGAATTAAACATTGTTTAATTCATTAAAGATTAACTGCCCGTCGTTTTTTAAGGGAGTAAGCGTTACATTCCGCATGAACACCGTTAAGCATGGTTGCCCTCAGTTCTTAATATCTAGCCCTGAGTCCCGAGGTCCGCGCTATGGTGTCTGGAAGAGTAAATTTCAAATGGACAAGGGTAACCAAACAAGTGCATTAAATAAACCACTCCAACGTTACTGTATTACAATTTCTTTGCTTTTTACATGCCTCTAAACATTGCATCAATAAATGACCATATATGCTAGAAAATTTTACTCTATAAAGAGGGCCAAAGTTAACTTTATTTCTTTTTAGATTTTATCACTTGTAGGGTGCACGATCAGTTAGTAAAGTTGAAGAAGCTTAGTGTTATGACTATTTAATCTAAGTTTGCTTAGGCATTCCCTTGGTTTTGGGGACTGAAATTAAAGGTCAAAGATCAGTTTAAGTGAAACAGCATTAGCTACAGTAAGAATGAAAAACTGATACCATTGCATTCAATACAATTTGAAATACAAATGGTATTGGATGCAGATAAATAGCGCAATAGCGAGGGTCCATAGAACCTATTGGAACTTCACTTGGCAACAAATCTATCACAAACACTTGCCAGACATATTTGACACTGTTTACAATTGCCAACACAAAGGATCTCTAGATCATTATTTAGATGGGTTAACAACTATATTGGTGAACCACATATAGAAATTACTTTCTGCCAGCGTACTTTCAAGCACTGATTTACCTGTACAATTGGCCATCCAAGGAGACCGTGATGTGATCACTAATTAAAAGCAAATGTGTCCCATTAAAAGCAATTAATTAAAATGTGTCCCATTAAAAGCAATTAAAAAGTAGGATACTATTAACAACCAATTCAGTACAATAATTGACAGAATATTCATCTGGCAAACTCCAACAAAGGTCTTTTCCCAAACCTGTTGCCTTTCTTTAATTTCTTTCATCACATTTGGTGGCACCATAGGCATTCCCACTCTCGGTTTTGGTGATCGCTTTCGATTACGATCCTCATTTGCATCCTCAGTTTGTTTTTCTAATACCCTGTCGACATCTGTCCGCTCCATCGCGTTCTCAGCGACTCCGGCTTTAAGTGATTTTGATTTGATATCACTACTTGCGATAGCAGTATCTGATCTTCTTTCTGAAAAAGAATACAGTATTGTTATGGAAACCACGAAATATGAGCCCACTCCTTTTATCGCGCATCAATATTCAGTCACAAAGTGTAAATGAATGGCACGTGCTAGCTCCTCAAGGTACCAGCAACAAGGTAGCTTTGGTGTACAAAGGTTCACATTGCTTGTGTGAAATGTGCTAGTAGGAGAGCATTCATGAAACCAAATCACTAGAGTGGGTCACGATTTGTTGACAATAATAGCACGCGTGAGCAACCTTTGAAACTTTGCAGACAAATAAAGCTGACCAGAACAAATCTCAGCAAACAGCCTGCCGATGTACTGGCAACTACTAACTCAGACAATATCCAGCCAGCCTCAAAACTAGCAACACCAAAGATGGATGTGGGCATCAACCAGGCAAAAGTTTGTAGCCTGAAGTCCAACACCAAGGAAGTCACCGTGGAATTAAAGAAAGTTGGCAAAGTGGGTCAAACACTGTTTTGGCTGACAGTGCAGTCTTCCTAGTCGCAGTTAGTACCATTGAGAAGTTTGATTTGATTGGAGATATTGACACTCACTTTAGTGTAGAGGAACTCAACCAAGCAAGAATAACACAGCAAAACACCCAGTGGAGTTGAGATAAGCACATAAACTCATATGCCTTGACAGAAGCCCTGAGGTTATCCACAAAGCCAAAATTATTGCACTTTACCAAAATAGGGATGCCCACGGGGACTTTGATACAAGGTTATCTTGATCTCCTTGCCCGTAAATTTCAATAATGTCTAGGGGAATTAGAAATGTACGAAACAAAGAACAAAGACGAAATGGTAAACACGTTACCTATAAATTCCCTCGATGGTGCTGTACTTGACCTTGGAATCATTTCTGGAGCTAGTCTGTTAAAGAACAACAAAACTAAGATGATGCTAACAAGTTACTGATAACAATAACAAGACAGAAGTACAGGAAATACCAAATAAGTAGATGACAAGATAAAATAGGTAATGCTTGACAGTGCTAGACCTCGTTTGCTTAGAACCGCCGGAAAACGAATGACGAAAGAGACCTCTGGCAAAGGCAACTCTAAGAAAATGATCTAAATGATTTACATAAACTATGGGAGAAAGTGCTAAATGACACTCAGGATTGGTGCCCCGCATTTTCTACTCAGCATGTCGATTAGAGTTCCAATGTACTCAAATCAGTCTCATTTTCATATTTTGCTATAAAAGTACTCAAATCAGTCTCAATTTCATATTTTTCTACGCAGAAGTGTTCTGATGAAGTTGATTTTCCTCATTTTTGAACAAAAAGAAATCCCGGCGAATGTATTGACCAGTAAAAGTAGCTTTTCGGAAAAAAGTTGTCGTTGAATTAGTTTCAACTTTGTTTCCACCAAAACATCAAGAGAAGGTAATAAACTTGATCCTTTTCTACCGTAAATTTGAGGGTTTGAGGTAACTGGTTAAGTTTTGGGAAAAACCTGTCGCATTCCAACTGTTTTAAAGACGGCAAAAGTGTCATTGACATAGCGAAAATAAAAGCGAATCTTTTCGTTGTATTCTTTTAGAAAACACTCCTCGTGAAAACCGACAAAAGTATTTGCCAAAGTTGGACCAAATGCAGAAAGAGTTCGTTTTTTCACTTGGACTCTTCCAATAATGCTTCGTTTCTTTGTCTTTTTATGTTGTTTGTGGTCGTATAATTTTGAACAATGTTTAACAAAAAGTTCTATATATCTATACCTTCCTTTCTGACGATTTATACTCTGAAGAGTGCCAGACGAAAAAAGCTTTTAAGTATGTTTTCAGCGCAATGTTGCAAATGTTCTAGACGATTTTCAAGTTTTGTACCACAAAAAGATTGTTCACATACAATTTCCACAAAAACTACGACAAAGCTGTGGGTGGCAGTGTAAGCAAGGTGTAATTAGGTCCATGAGAGTGACTGTTTCCAAATACATACACAAATTGTACCTAGATAGTGAATCGGGGGTAGTGGTCTCTTAAGATAATGTTGCATGCAAGCTATGTAAGGTCCCATTTACAAAATGTTGATAGGATGCCGGTATAATATGTAATAGGCACAAATTATGTTGGCTTTACATCTTAGATTAGGCACAATATATTAGACACGAGATATTTTCGGTCAAAATGAGATGCGGCATGAGAATCACGATGATGATAATATAATGCATAAGCGTTAAATTGAGCGTAAAGTGAATTTTTCATTTGACCTATGTACAACATGAGACCATTAGGACACTTTATGGGCATACACATATTTCTTTAGGATAAACCAGTAGCCGCGGTGCATTTTGACTTGCGATAGATGATATTGTAAATAACCTGGGTTTGGTTTGTGGTGTATGGCAAGTGTACATGAACCGGTTGGTGTACAATTTAACTTCGGTACTCGTGTCTCATTCAGAAGGCTCATCCAAGAAAAATCATTCATTTTGGCATTAACTGAAACGAAACGTGAATCTTGTGAAAAAAAAAGAAATAATGCTGTTTCATCAAACAAAAAACCCCAGTCCTATTTCTGCATTGTACTGTAAAATACATAGCATTGCTAGATTAAAAGATTTACGATGACAAGACATGAAAGATCTTGACTTACCCTATCACTGACCTTAAAGACCCTACATGTGAATCCTGCAAATAGAGAACAAGCTTATTATATAGACGTGTCGAATATCAGGTACACTATACATGCATCTAGGAGTGACGGAATTTAAACTCTTCACCTTAGGACCAAAAAGGCAATGCTCATACTGTTATACAATCGTGCAACAAATGCTTCATGAAGGGCAAGGCCTTGGTGTACTGTGAAAAAAAGTGATGAAATATTATTCCTTTCTTTGGTCTTCGTATTTGCCATTCATCAGACAACAAATTACCCCAACATATGCTTACTGCGAGTCGAAGAGAATCAAATGGGTTACCTTTATGGTTTACAGTTGCTGTGTACAAAGAACTACGTATAATGTCACAAACACCTGCCAGAACAATTGCCAACACAAAGGAGGAAAATAACACCAAGACAGTAGTCACAGCAGAAGAATTCATAGAATGAGCTGATGACATTATTGTTACGAACAAACACGAGGGTCTCCTTTTTCAAAAAAATGCATTTTTCAAAAGCTTCTTTCTTTAAAAGTTGAAAACCGAAAATAGGGCAATGTGGTTGGATGGTGAGCCATGAATAGAATCAGCAAAGCTACAACTAAAAGAACATAAAGGAACTTCAAACAAAATAATAGCTCTTCAACACGACTATCACGAATCTAAGGTTATACTACTCACATCCTTTGGTCGTGGAGGTGCCCTAGGCTTGGGAGTTGGCTTTCTTTCAGCCGGTGGAGGTTGAGGAGGTTTATTGTGGCTTACAGATGGCAAGTTGTCAGGATGTTTAGTTCCTTCCTCTTGATCAACTTTAGCCTCTTTGGGTTCTTCCTTTTTCTCCTTCTGTTTTTCCTTTCTGCTTTCATCCTCTATAACCCCAGCCGATCCTTTTTTTATCACTGTTTCCTCTTGTTTGCTTTTCAAGCTGTACACCAGGACATAGGATAGAAAAATGTTGCAGCTATGATATGTATATGGATATAATGAAAGTCATGTGAATATATGTAACATCCAAAATAAGAGATGTCAAGACAACTATTACGAGCGCAATGAGCTGGAGTGTAACAAAACATTTGTAACATCTTATGATGTGGTACTCATCTGTTGAATTCTTTCGAAAGAAAACAACACAAGTCCAGGGGACACGTTTGCCAGACCTCATGGGGACATATCAAGGAAAAAAATTTCCGCGACCAGTACATTGGCTGGAACTATATAGTCGACTACATAAGCACATATTTGTTCTGAGTGCACTTCGTTTCGTGTCGCGGAGATTGAAAATCTGTGTTAGCAAGAGAGTACCCAAATGGCGTACCATTTGAGAATTTTTTTGAATCATTGTTCCAGAATCCCTTGTTGACAGAAAAAGCCTCGTTTACGCTTAAGCCGTTTAGTTTGAAGTACTGGGAAATTTGTACCACTTGTTCAAAGAAAGACTGTAAAATATCAAAAAATTGTAACTTACCCGGCCTTTTAATAAAGATAACAATACATCGGCGAATTTTCGACTTTCAAGATCTTAACCATGCGACAGAATAAGGAATAGCTAGTACATGGATTATATATGTAAAAGACGTGAGCCTTGTAGACCGAAAATTGGTTGATTGATCATTCTAAATATTTATATCTTATTAGTCATATACTAGCCCCAAGGCACTAAATGTTTGTGGATCATTTACCGAATAAGTAAACCAACTACCTAATAGATAGATCAGAGGGTTTCTGTTTGAATCCGTTCCTTGTTCAAGTGACACTGTGTTGAAGGTAAAATTGGTCACATCAAGGATTAGTTACATTAAGCAAGACGTGTGTAGCCGGTACAACTCAAGTGAACTTTTGGCGACGTGAACTACTAGTAACAAAACAAACAAAACAACCCGCTCAAACCATGAAAAAACTAGTTTAGGAACATCAATGGGTGGAATAAGCTTTAGAAGAAGCGCAAGTCACGTGTAAGTGAAAAAATCCAATTCCAGCGTCAAGCCCTGAAAACATGTGTAAGGCGTTGCATAGCTTGTGTGACTGGGTAAAGGAACAAATTTCATTTCAGTCCAGAGCAATTTAGCGATAAAAAATAGAAAGTAAATTCAAAAAATTAATGTTAGTCTAACAAAGATTAATATTTGCAAAACAATCTCAAAGTTTGCACAACAAGCCAAACCAAAACGGCATACTGGAAGCACACTGTGCATTAAATCTAGCCGGAACGAGACAACAGTGATATTTGCGTTGAAATGAGACATGCTACGCCTACAGAGTCCTGCATTTCTTGTTTTAATGTAGACAGATTCCAATACACTTAGATGGAGGGCAGAAATGGTCCTTTTTTCACTTTGACTCTTCCATTAATGCCTTGGCTTTTCAATTTTCCTTTTTTTTCTTGCTTATGCTTAGGCAGTTTCGATCCATGTTTCTTACAAAAAGTTTGCGATATATCTATACTTACCTTCCTGGCAATTCTTACTGCGTCAGACAAAAAAAGCTTTTAAGTATGTTTTTAGTGTAATTTCAAGAAGTTTCAAGGCGATTATCATAAAATTTTAGGCTTGCGCACATTGCCAAATGGTAAGACAAATGTCTCAATTTCATATCGTCACTAGTCATCACAATAGTTAGATTTCGTAGTTGTAAAGGGAAATCACCATTCGTTCTTTCACAGGGATTGGCTAGCATACATCAAGTTAGACTGGGCAAATCAGATAGGCATTGTAGACAGTTAACCTAATTTGTAACTTAACCTAGTTAAAGTATTGGAAGTTAGAAAAGTCGAGTGTAGTACTAGTTTGTTAGTACCACATTTCCCAGTTTTTCACTAGATATTTTCAAAGCATGGTCACTTGTTTTTTCCTAGCGTCTGGACTTAGTGGTCTCAAACTGAACCTACGTGCCAAATCTGAGTAGAATAGGTTAATCAAGCGTGTTATTTTACATTCTGTTTGATTCAGTGAAGGTACTGCACCTACTGTGGATGTAAGAAGATGAAATATGCGTTTGTGGCAATTAAAAATGCCTTAAGGAGGTTATTGAAGATGATCGGACTTCCAGGACATGCTGACACAGGTGAGACATAACAGTAACCAAACCAAGGTTTTGTCTGCATTAGACTTGGCTGGTGACTATAATTGGTTGTTGCCAGATGCAGAGATAGCCCTTCTATTAACACTAAATACCCACAAGGGTCTTGTGGTATCAAACAGGCATTATTTTGGTGTTAAAACTGCCCCTTCCATATTCGAAAGTACTATGGAAAAGATTATGGTGGGCTTAGAAAATGATTTTTGTTACTACGATATTACCTTATTACGTAATGGTGGTAACTTATAGTGGAACTCTTTTTGCCCTTACGTTTGCCCAGTTTGGTGTTGAAAGATCCCCAAACGTTTGCTGATTATTAGTGAGTAATGGTCATTTTACAGTTAAAAGCATTCTGGGTTTGTACTGCGAACTCACAACATGAGTCTATCCGGTTTCAGGAACGTAAGTGTGCACACCCTCCGGTACAGAGGACACTCGACCTTATTCGATTGAGGAATTAGACTTGAAGCCGACGAAAGAAAAATTTTTTAACAAATATGTAATTTTCCTTACATATATTTTTTGAAATACTTTGGAATTAAGTAGCGTTATTTTGCAAGAATTGTGAGTATCTTCAGGTCACCTGGGATATGTAATTATACAGTTTTAAGCTCGTATGATGTGTTGATGAGGTACTGGTCAGCTTGATTTGATTTTTCTATATATTTCGGCTGATATTCAGTAATCTCTTTAGGTCTTTACAAAGACAGGTTACTAAGAAAGGCAACGATCATTCTTCTTCTTTTGGCTGACGGCAGGATAAAGACTGCAGACGTGTTCAAAGACGATATGTACACTTTTTTTCCTGGGCGATGACTTAACGATATATAAGAATAACACTGAATATTGTTTCTTTAATTTCAACACTATTAACCTGTATCACCTTAAGTGTAGCAAGTCCCGTAGCTTAGTACTTTATATAACACCTAAGATCAGGTTAAGTACGGTCAGGTCAACCTGGTTACTCGTATTTCAAAACAGTAATCTAGACGAAGTGCTCTATCCCTAGAAAGCACTGCCGGCTCCTAGAAATGTAATGGTGTTTGAGCAACCATGCCTATTTAAGACAACGCGAAAAGATGTTCCACCGATTTCGAGTGTGCCGACTCTTTCCTGAAAATTCAATTTCAGATCACAACTGCGCCTATCAATTACCACTTAACAAATATATTTTCTAAAATAGAATGATTGACGTGTTACATGATTAAAGACGAGATAGAGACGAGGTTAAGGCACACGAGTTCCCTGTTATAGAACAGAGGGGGGCGTTAAAACCTGCACACAAATACATAGGAAACACACATAGATGCAAATTCATAGGAGGTTGAAGTAAGCAACACAAACACAGCAGCAATGCCGGAGACGTGGGATAAAGGACAATGGTAACGAAACTAGTTACACCATTTCTCGGCAAGGGCACGCCTCAGTTTTTCAAGGCCAAAAGGTTTTTACCTCAATTACTGGAAAATCCTACTAACCTAACTAAAAAATTATGATACTGAGCTTGCCACTTTTTTTAAGCAGCATCTAATGTTGCAAAAACAGAACAAACAATGACTTCCTTCATGCGAGCAAAGAATTCCCTTGAGCGTGCAGCTTTTAAATCTCACTTGCAACACGTCACTTGCAACACGTCACTTGCAACACGTCACTTGCAACACGTCACTTGCAACACGTCACTTGCAACACGACACTTGCAACACGACACTTGCAACATGCTTTTAATGTCTAAGTCCATTTCAATTCTCGGTTTGTCTGCAATTGGGCAGTCCTACAGTATGTAATTAGAAATTTTACTGAAATGCTGTATTCCTTTTAGGCTTACGTATAAAACTTCATCCTGCCATAATGCACCAGAAAAAGTGTTTCACACAAGCCAGCAAGTTTAATCTGAACAATATAACAAAACACTGAAGCAGTCATTCGTTAATTTAATTTGTTGGCAGATCAATTCATTACATTGTAATGAGGCTGTACTTCTGCATCTCCTTAATAACAACAGAGACAAACATGGTAGACGCCTACGGGGGGATTATTTGTTGCTCAATCTGTTAAGATTACACTACATTACAAAATTACATTACGTTACTTTTCTCTGCTCCTGGGTTGAAAGTGTTTTTTCCTGGTTGGTTCTACGACAACGAATGGGAAATTACTAATTTTGCACCTCAGACTTTGCTTTTTCGATCGGGGTGATGATATCTTTAAATTTCCCATTTGCATGGTATTTCTGGCGAAATTTGTGCTGAAGAATCCACATTCTGTCACATTTTGCAACTAGTCAGGAGCTCCAACTGCATGAAAATAGTTATTGGTTATGCTGCAAGACTAAGAGATGGGAACAAAAGGCTGAAACCATTCAGCAGATTCGTTCTGCTACACTTGTGGCCAATTTATAAAGACCGGAGCAAAGACGTTTTTGATTTCGGCATCCAATAGAATGTGTGAAGCTTATAAGGCCTACTTTGGCACACTAGGTGGATGGAGATCAAGGCATGTCACGGACACCCCATTATAGCTGTGAAAATTGCAAGAAAACTTTAGAGGGTAAGATGAACGCAAGTATTTGTACTCAGACGAGTGACTATCATTGTGATTCGGAATTCATAATTTCAGCCGTTATTCAGGGAAACCAAATCTTCAGCCATAATTTGAAGGTCAAACTTTGCCTTTTTTCAAGAATATAGTTAGTTTATTTTAATGCTTTGAAGGATGGTACAGTGGAGAAAAGCGTGCCATGAAGTTTGCCATTCCATGCAGGTCAGCGGTATGAAGATAAGAGCATGAAGTCTGACGATGACGGAGACAATGATGGTGAACCAGAATTTCATTTTGACAATGTGGATGCCGAGAAAGAGCAATACTATCCTAATCAGCAAGATCTGAACGAACTAATCAGTGGTCTTGGGCTAACCAATTCAAATGCTGAAATTCTCACTTTAAGGCCGAAAGAGTGGAATCTTTTAGATGAAATTGTGAAAGTTTCGCCACAAAGGAAGGGACATAAATGCTTTTCAAGCTTCTTCTGTCGTTAAGACAAGCTTTGCTTCTGCCATGACATATCTGGTTTCCAGATGGTCACTTTTCTACTAGACGTACAAGGAGAGTTTACGAAGTATCCCTGTTTTTATGGCTCTGGGATAGCAGGTATCGTCAAGCACATTACAAAGGGAAGGATTGGACTCTGAGAATTGAGTTTGCTTTGGAAAAGTACAATGTCAAATTTGATCAACTGGTCAGTCAAGAAAAGGTACTGTTTCCAACACTCCATATCAAATTGGGTCTGATGAAACAGACTGTTACAGCTCTGAACAAAGAATCTGCAGCATTTAAATATCTGGCTGACTTCTTCCCAAAGTTGTCAGATGCTAAAGTCAAAGTTGGCGTTTTTGTTGGATTACAGATAAAGAAGATAATGCAATGTCCAGAATTTCCTAAGCTAAGCAAGTCAAATTAAAAAAGGGCCTTGAAAAGCTTTTGCGACTGTAGTTGAAGGCTTTTTAGGGAAGTAAAAGTTCACATCCTCGATGCTCATCTGGATAAGTTCAAGGAAAATATGGGCGCTAATCATAAGAACATGGAGAGCAGTTCCATCAGGACATAATGGACTTTTGAACACGTTACCAAGGGGTCTACAAAGAGAACATGATGGGGGATTATTTTGGGGGTCAAATTCGTGAAAGCGATTTCCATCACAACCGTAAATACTGCTACTGATAGATTGCTCTGGGAGGCATTGAAGAGCAAAGTTAATCCGTATAATTTGACCTTGTCAGGAAACCCAGGCTGTTGAAAGAAGAAGTCAAAAGTTCCCTGAACCACTGACATCATACAATAGCTCCAAAAACGTACTGAAAATTGCCTTGGACTGTCGTCGAGTTGAAGTCGAAATTTCAAATAAGAACAGGAGTTTAAATGGCAAGCTATTCGATTCTGTTCGTTTGAAAACCAAATCAAAAACTAACTGGAGCTAGTTTGAAAATTACCGACCATACGGTATTAGTTGCTATCATACTGCAATGCACCAAGTAAACCTTAAACAATTTTGCAACAGCTTGAGCAGAAGGCGGACGAAACATAAATACAAAAACAGAACAGATCTTTTAAACAAACCCCATTTCTACTAAATCTATTTTAAAAAATTCCTTACCGTCAAAATGAAACTTCAACAGACGCATTTGAATAAATTGTCTTGATTACACCCTCATTTTACGCGGAGCAACAAGTCAACCGGCAGAACGGTGACATCTTGCGCAGTATAGTTCCCTTAAACTTCTTCTGGGGTGCCTCCTTATTAGTTGTAGGGACAATTGCTACATTTAATATGAAGTATTCATTTGGGTACTGACTTCCCAGAGTAGCAGCTTTGCTATCACGTGCATCACTTATCGCTTATAATTATCACTGCGCGCTTCTTTAGCAAATATGTCAAAAACGCCCTTTACCAATCCGAATCAAGTTTATTTAGGAAGTCAGAGTAGAATAAGAATTTATCCACCACATTTGAAAAATTCAAACAGGGAGGCATCCTTTGAATACTGTCATCACGTCAACAAGCTGGCCACACTGCAACAAAGACTGCTATGACGAAGAACGCATTAAAAGTCAATGCCTTTATAAGAGAAGATAAAGATAGCATCGAGGTAGTTTCAATGAAATGACAGTTGAGATGGACAAGAGTGGCGCCATTTCGACTTGACCAAATGCAAAGAAACCGACGGAAACAATTAATATACATATGGCGAAACTGAGGAAATACTCAAAAGATATTATGTTTATCCCAAAAGCATGGTTGCTAATTCAAGTTCAACGTTTCTGACAAAATACGTCCATACAATCCAAAATCAAAAATTTCTTTTTCTGAAAAGCTTTTAAAGACAATGTGAAAAATTCTTTGCATATCCAAAAACTTTGAAACTCTGCCTAAACATATTCAGAGAACAAGCTCGTCCAGGAAATTCCTCCGACACAATGTACGTACAAGTTTAAGTACTACCACATCATTATAACAATAACATCAATATATATAAAATAACTACCACATCATTATAACAATAACATCAATATATATAAAATAACTACCACATCATCAGGACAATAATATCAAGGTATACACATTTTTAATAAACCGACTATAAAAAGACAAGAATCAACAAACAAACCTTGCAAAATAAAAAATATAAATTCGTCAAGTTTCCTTTGACTGTTAACTTAATACTTCTTTCCACTAATGCTACCAAGTATAAGCATACGTAAATTAGGGCATCTTATTCCCTAGTAATAAGTTACATCGTATCCATATGATTGTACATAATATACCTCACTCCGCCTACCTTTTTTTTGTTTCAGCTGTTTCGTTACTCTGCTGTGTACTTCCTGTGGATTCTTCACTCACTTCATCATCCAAAGGATCTTTGGATGAAAACTGGGCCAGGTTGGATACTCGAGTTGGAGGTCTTCTTCCCTTAGCTGGTTTTACTCTATCTTTTATGATGTTTTTTAGCTCATCTTTCCTTTGTATACTGTCTAGAGCTATAAAGACAGAAATTTAACGCTACAATTTTTGGGCTCGTTCTTTATGATAGCTCGCTACGTAGCATGTCCCAGATAATAAAATGAGGTATCCGTAAGACAGAAGTTATGGTTGTGACTACCGATGAATCGAACTATTGAACTGTGTAGCTCAGTAGGAAAGGAGTCAGAGCTTCAGTCGTGAGACCAAGATTCGACTCTCGAGTGGTCACAATCATTACTTTATCTCTGATCTTCAGCTAAGACCACCCAGTTGACTTCTATATGGAATTCCCAAAAAGTCTGTTGATTTTACCCTCGGTAAAGTATATCTTATTTCAGTTTACTGCCTTTGATCCGAGAGTTGCCTATCGGGTCCAATAAAACAATGCATACCGCAGGTCACTGATAGTACGAAACTGGGGGCAAAGCTCTAGAAGATCGCGCGTTGTAGATGCTACTCTGGTGTACAATTACACTTTGAAAAATTTACGACTGCAAGGAACAACTTTGATCATTGTGATACTAAACTGGAGCAAAATTTTTAAACTGTTGTTGTACAACAAAATATGCTTTAATCTTCATTACTCTAAAACAAAATTAAGCTGTAAACAAACGTTTGTGACGATGGTACAAGATATGTGTTAAAGACACTGTCGAAGACTGTATGTCGACACAGAAATAACTCCCTTCCTCCCATATATACGATCTTTTCACAAACTTAGATGTGTCTTTTTTGTCTTAAAATACTACAAAATCGCTTGATTATATACAATTTGGGTGATGTAATATTTCACAACCCCACATTTTGGAAATTCTTGTTGAAACGTCAAACATCCATGTCTCAAAAGCTCTGACATAACTACTACCCTACCTTGCATCACCCATATCCCACACAAATTTCAAATACAACAAGTTTCGCAACATAAACAATTTATTAAACGTAAATCGAGCATTATCTAATCAAATAGTGCATAGCATGCTAGTTTTAATGTATTATGTCCTCACATTCTCAACACCACGTTTCCCTCGTTCGTTTGGTAGTGCACCTTCATTGTGATCATGAAGCCCATCTCCGAATTCTAGTCCAGTTAATACAAACTGCCTACCTCATTTCATTCAGAAGCTTGTCTAAATCCTGTTCGACATTAGCAAGGCCTCATCTATTAAATGCAAATTCATTCACTTGGTGCGAAATTCCTCGTTTGTAAGAGGAAATCTACTCCTAACTGAATAACGCCCAGTGCTGAAAATCTCATTCACGTTAAAATATTGTCTCTTTTCTCTTACCTGAAGTAGGAATTCTGTCTCGGCTCTTAGGCGACAAATCAGCTGTAACAGATAAATCAAAAGGCAAATAGTGACTTTAATACATTATAGTACATACAGAGTCATGGTGCAATACAGTTCCTTCTACAAAAATGTTACGTTATTCAGGACTACTCCGGAGCAGTGATATCTGTGTCAAACAAAGACAATGACCAGAACAAGAGCACCAGGTAAAAATTGAAAAACAATGTCTTACACGCCACGTACAATACGTTTCTTACTTGCTAATGCGTAGATGCTATCCATCAAATTCTGTGTAGTACAACGGAGAGTTTTAAATCAAGGTCATAGAAAGTCAACATCACATTATCATTATTACTGTTGGTTGCCCTAGTCAACGGCATTGAAGCTGTCTTCTATGGGGCATTTCCAAACACGGCTACATATGCAATCGCCACCATACAAAGCATGCATTTCAATTGACAAAGACAATAGCCATGCAACACAATTGCACAATAGAAACAAATCATGAAACCGCGAATTAAAATAGTACCTTATCACGAATACAGGAAAAGTCATACAGACCAATAGTCATAGTCATACAAAATAATTAGTATTAAGGTGTTGCTGCAATAGCAAAGTGGTAGAATGCTCGCTTTGCGTTGGGGAGGCCTTGGGTTCGCATCTACGACCGCCTCACTTTAGAAAATAAGGTACATAATGCTTCCTAGCTTAGCACTCAGCAGTTGAAGTTACACACACATTGCTACCTGTGAACTAGCCCCCAATTGTAGCGTTTAATGTGCTTGCACAGCTGTGTTGCCCAAAGGATACGGAAATGGAGATGGACACCGGCCTACACATCAGCATGGTATGTGAAGGAACTATTTGAACCCTTCCACTTTACCTCTAAGAGTATCCCTACCCTTTCTTTTTGTAGTCCTTAATGTGATATACTACAATATTTAGTTGTGTTACCTGAATGATTTTTGTGTTCGAATTTTGGTGATTGTTCTCCATCAATGTCAATGGATATTTCCATTTCCTTAGCAGCAGCATCTGTGCCTTTACGATTGCGATGGAAAGTTGGCCGTCGCTTCAAATTTGCAGCATTTGGGGCACCAGCAGCAGGGTTGTCGGGAACAATTAAGCTTAAACGATTTTTTGTTATCTTTTTGGGTTGAGAGTCCTAAAGCACAAGTCCAAGAATAAGATACAAAATGCATTTCTATCCTTCACTGTGGAACTTTCAAGGCATTTTTAGCTTCTAACTTAAAAGTATCTACCATTCAAATAGGCTAACAATAATGACAAAAGTATGTGTAATAACATAGTTAAAATTACGCAGTAGTCAACTAGAAAAGCTCTCCTGTAAACTACTTAGTAGTTTCCTTATGATATTCTTCAGACTCAATACATAGACATTATGATGTGTAGTTAACATGTTTATACAATGTTTGATCGGTACATCGAAGAGTGACAAGACATGGTCGTTTTCTGGGAGAGAGGATTCGCAGTGAAGTAAGCAGTCGCAGAAGTGTCTGAGAGACCTATCTACAACTAACCTAAGAGAAAGAATGGTTAGAAAATCTAGGGAGGCAGCCATTTAGTAAAAACAATTTATAATAAGAAAGAAAATAGAATCATGACCAGGATTACATATCAAATAGCATATGTCAAGTATGCTTTCCATACCCAATGTAGGTACCCTGCAGGTTACAAGCCTTACCAAAACTGTATAATTTGTCAGTGCTATCTGGTTCATTTCTCTCTTAAATGTAAAAAGTAAAATATCAATGCGTGGAACCGCCTTATAACGCACTTTGTCTTTCGTGACCAGCTGATACTGAATTACACATATTATGCAACATATCCCACATCAGGTCTGTCAGATGACGTAAACCAAAATAGTGGTTCGAACTAGCTACAGCATGGGCACTAGCAGCTAGTCACTATATGAGAATGCAGGAACATGCAAATTAGTTCACACCTTCCTCTTTCTGGTCAAAACTCTGTTGAGGTCTTTCTCAAAAATAGGCTCCAGATCCGGGCCATCCATGATGCTGACTTTAAGATCTACTGATAGGACTCGCTTCACATATATGCAAGGGAGCGTTGTTTCACTTTTTTCTGCTGTTTTCGACCACTTTTGGTTCTTTGTGCTGATCACCAGACAGCCGTCAAGCCTCTATAGCTCTGACACAAAAATTACATGTCAGGCAGAGACTACATAATTTTATGCTCTGCATTCGACTGCTTTCCTTGTCCTTCCACGACTTACAAAGTCCAAATGAAACTTAAAGCTATTTAGCAGCCTTTCGAGCTACTCTGTAGTCAAATTTCGACTCCAAAGGACCAAGGAAACATTACAAACGAAAAGAAAACAATTTTTCTACTCTTGCTTTCGGGAGAATAGATTTTATTTTCCCTAGTTCCGAATTTAATTTAGATTTTGAACAGATACAAAGTGCTCTATGGGCAAGT
>JANTCA010064265.1:0-15000 GCA_024741275.1 Chironex yamaguchii | reverse complement strand
AATTTAAGAGCCCGAGAGAAAAGACGAGTTCCCTCTGTCCTTAAGCGCTATATTTGAGCTTTCAATGCAGGCAGATTTAAAAGCACTTAAAACCGCCTCTTACTTTCTGATGGCCCTTACACTGAAAAGTGTTAAGAGAGAAGGCTCCTACGTACGTTTCAATGCGACATTAAAACATTGTATCACAAAACTCTGCCCAACTGCTTCTTCTTTATGTGGCTATGTCGCCCATGCTAGGTATAGCCATTTCCATCGCAGTGATCCTCTATTGAGGTCAATCCATCGCAATTTTCTCTAGCAGCTAACTACATTCCCTGTTGTAATTAGCTCTGCTCACACCACATGACTCCATCACGAGCGTCTAGGTACGATTTTTGTAGCAATGCTTCTTTGTCAGCCTAACACTACACGGGGATCTTTTCCATCTCGGGCCAGGACAGGACATGAACTCGACATTTGAGACCCTTTCTGGCTGCATTTGGAAAACGTGGCCCAGCCACGTCAAATGCCATTTCCCGACTTAATGGGAGAGTAATTTTCCAACCCAACTCCAACCCTCTCACCTCCAGGCTAGTAACCTTTATTCCTGAACATCACCCGGGCAATCGTCCTTTAAGCAAATGAGGTTGACTGCGTCCATTTTGGGGATATCTGCAGCCCTCAATAACCACGATTTACACATGTACAGCACTACTGTTCTCACTGAAGCTTAATAATTTTTTTGTTCAACAACTAAATAAAAGCCATGAAAAGACAACCGGGTCTTACTTTGTAGCAATGTGTCATCGTGAATTCTTTGGGTTAGATCTTGCATCTTCTGTAGTTGGATTGGCTAGAGAATATACAAGACACAAGAGAATGACCCTTGAATGTCACCAAGGAGGAATTCACTGATTTACACAACTAGAGACAACCTGGATCATCATCAGGAATCAAGATATACAGCAAAACAAGTATCTTTATTAATCAAATTCATACAACCTGGGTGTTTCTACTTATCTCAAGAATTTAAGACTTACACCAGGAATCTGAAAAGCTACTTAAGCTTTCTATCTGACACTGATCAAATAAATCTGTCAGAATTTTTCAATTTTATATTTTTAATAGTTTTTATTCATTTATTTATTTTTCTACATTTTTGTTTTTGTTTTTCATTTTAAGATCTGCCATGATACGATGATGAAGAATAATGCTGAATTTATCACGTAAGTTAGGATCGAACATTGACCAATAAACAAGAAACGAAATTATGATTGGCCAACAAAAACAACAAGTAAAATACCAAGGAATGAAACACGGAAGACGAAAACGGTAAAAGAACTGGTGCACGGCAAGGGACTGGGTTACAAAGTGAGAAGTGAAACAACAGATTATCAATGTACGAGTCTCAAGTGTGTATGGGATCAAGGTTGGCTGAATGAGTTATCTCCAGAAAGTCTCCTTTAAGACATCCTACAGCAGTTTCCTTGTACCGGTATAAATGCCAATGTACGTGTGTCATTGTGGCTTAACACTTGCGGGAGTGAAAAGAACTTCAACAGACAACGATTGACAGCGAACGTCAGTATGTGTGTGGGGAGCAAGGGGGAGGGTTACTTCACACGTCATACATGCAAGGAACAGGGCATTTACCTCAAGTGCATCCCTAATCTAATGAGACACCGCTGTACTTCTACGGCACATAGTCTGTTCTGGATAAATCATATTCGAAACAGACTATATGCCGCAGAAGTTTTTAAATGCTTAAACGGCATTGCGGCAAAAAGCGTTTGAAAATTACTTGACAAGGAACAGTCACAAAACAAATACTCGTAGAAACAACAAAAGCGTAGTCATTCCCAAAGTCTGGACAAAAACTGGAAGCAAAGGTATTTAATAACCTATCCAATAACCTGTAAACTGAGGCAATGCACCAAGGACATCGGGTTCTGGATTGTTACCAATAAACTACATCCTAATGATTGCAAAACAGGATGTTTTGTTCATAGGCATTAGACAGCAATTGTCCAAAGTAAACGACGGCATCCAGAGCGAGCACTTTACCAATGTGCTATTTGGTGGGTAGCAGTAAAGAATTTCTATGTTATGGCATACCTTTATTTTCATTTCCAGTTGGTGTATAATATGATGATAATCTTGGTCTTAAGTAAAATATGACACAAGCATATACATGGGATATCAGGAGGAGGAAGAACTTAAAAGTAAATATTAAAAGCATACCTCACAGGTACCAATGTTCAATCTTGCTATTTCTGCAGTTCCAACTGAATCCAAAAGAACATATACTTGAATATTACTGGAAATAATTGATCTTGGTATTTCCTCCAGTCTAATAGGAGGCAAATCTACTAACTTTTGATCTTGAATTTGAAAGTGAAATATTGTACTGACACTAGAGACAAAAACAAACAAAAATTAAACCAAAGCAATCAAAGGCATGTATAGCAGATTTTTCTATCCATGGTCCGCAAACAAAGTGAAAATACTTGTGAAGGTTACGCTAGGCGCACACCATTTAAGTTAAGCAAAGAGTCATTAGCACTGATACTGTCAATCCATTGGTAGCATACTCGTTACCGAGCGTAGCTGATTCCCATGCCAGGGTTAGGGAAGTGAGCTCTTTATGAGAGTGGGCTCCCGTTACCTTCTCTCACCAATGGTATTTTGTTTGTGGTGACTTGGGTTCGAACTCGCAACCTCTGGCATGCAAGATCATCATCTTATCCACTATACCACAGCGGCTTAAATCATTAATCCATGCCGAAACTATTAAAAGCGGCTCTGCTATGTGAAATAACGAACACGGCTGACAAAATGTTGTCTCCGTCTTGTAAGCAATGTCTATTGTAAAATGTTAGCATTGATCTAATTAAATTAATGCAACATCGACTAAGCTATCCGACGAATGTCTGGTATCTGATTATTAGCACAAACACACATGCATGAAAGGGAACATTACCTTCCCACATACACACGTGGTAACAACACGAATTCGAACATAACTGGGTGCCATGCCCGTGTACTACTTAGATGGTACAATCTGAAACCATCAGATAGTGAGTGACCAAAGAACAGGATCCAGATCTCCTTCGTCAAACAATGATTCTGCCTACAGTCCTATTGTTTCCATAAATCATATGAACGTAAAGATGACGTCAGTTCCAAAGAAAAATAAGACAATGATTGGGCACTGATGAGCATCTTACCTTTCACAAATTACAAAAACGTCTCTTTCACATGTTGCAATGCCATGAATGACTAAAGGTATCTTGAAAATTCAATGAAATGAAGAATAGATATTTAGTAAATAATCAAATAAGTAAATTAACAATTGAATGAAACATTTAAAACTAAGAATATCATCTAAAATGATCTGTCAATCACCTGAGGATCATGTCTGAACTTGTTTCGTACTCAATACATACATACATACATACATACATTCACAGATACGAACACACACGCACGTACACACACAAACAGAAACAGACACACACACAAGGATACGTGACTGAAACATTTCCTTCTTGCATAAGTGGATTATAATAGATATAAACACGACATCAACTAGAAGTATGAATACATAAAATGTGCGGGAACACAACTTAACAAACCTGTCCCATCTTTAGAAATTCATAAAGTAAAAAATAGTAAACAAACACCCTTTGTATCAACTTAAACATACTTTATTGTCTTGCAAACTTCTTCTATCGAGTTCCTTGCCACTGTGAATATTCCACAAGATTAACTGACCATCCTGCAGAAAAATATTGTTATGCTGTGCATGAGCCAAATCACTAAGAAAGTTTATGGGCAACTGAATTGGCAAGAATTCATTCACATGATTTGACGCCCGCTTCCAAACACCAACTAATATCAAGACACAAGTTTCATCTATTAAATATTAGAACTAGAAGCACCCTGAAAGCACAACCCTTTGATAAGCCAACATTAATATTCCAATGACATGGACTAACAGGCGTCATGATTTCGTCATAGCACGTTCGGTGGATAGTTGCTGTTTCGTGAAGATATCATAACCAAATATGAGCTGTTTTAATTGACTCAATTGTAACAGGGTTATCCCTATGAAGACGTCCTCACAACTGAAGTTTTATGAACGTCTCTTTACCAAAAAAATGATTCATAATTCAAGATTTGATCTGCACCATCCCCCAAAACCAATCAGCTGGAGCCAGTTAGGCTACTAATATACAGTAAAAAATTCACAACGAGAACTTTTTGAGATAATTTGAGACTAACCAACCAACAAACAAACGGATCCCCGATGATTACATAACATTCCTAGTGAAGGTAATAAATAAGTACAAGGTCAGCTTGTTTCACTTGCCCAACCCTGTGACCCCCTGGGCATGCTACATTACCTCCCTGCACATCTGCGTCCTCCTGTAAATGCTGACCAAAATACTTCATTATGAAACACCCAAAAAATCATAAGTAGCATATCAAAGACAATCTGATGCATCAATCCTCTCACAAGAGCACTTGAAATCTCTCTGGTAATCTCTATCTATTCAATGCCAGCCTCTTGCCTCTTTGTGCATTCCAAGAGGCACAGTGAGGAATGCTTAGTGAAATTCCTTCCCACATCATTTAAATGCATAGGGTGGCCCAGCTGTGCATGCACGGCAAATGCTGCAGCAGGGGACCAGCCGACTGGCAGTACCATGTGCTGTATAGGTTCAACCATAAATGTACTAATATCCTTGAGCTAAAGACCATCCTGGCAAGAAAGCTAGGCTACTTGCTACTTAAAATCTTTAAAGCCGCACATTAGGTCTCCTCAGTGTCTTTGCTTGTTCTTATCTTCCTTGAAATAATTACCCACGTTCATCTATAATGACCTTAACCTTTTTACCCACATAACGGGATTAATTTAACTAAAACAGGGTTCACTCAAAATCTCTGCTTACTACCATGGGCTTTTTAATGAACTGAAGAAGGTTAATTGCCTGGGGTCTTTATGGCCAGAATTTCCTTCAATAAACATTTTATCATTGCAATACTAAAATTTGTTTTGTACTTCTGATATAAAATGGAACATGTTTTAGCAACATAAGTTGACAACATTTTGACACAGACTCTGGTCTCCTTCTCACTGTCCTTATGCCCATTAGAACGAAGCATGTACATTTCCTCCTTAGCAATGTCTGGAACTGAAAAGCCAAACTAGAATCTGTATAAAGGAGAAGAATCTGGAGTTTCCAATTGTAAATACTTGAAAAGAAAATCCACTAAGCCTGGATGCTGTTTTTCTTATTAAATATGTTTTACAAATCATTATCAAGTTAAACGATGTTATCAGTGACAGATACCTACCCCTCCACCTGACAGCATTAATTCATTGTCCATTGTCAGCAGTTCCAAACATGAAACAAAACTGGAGAGCATATGATTAGTTAATCATATGGGTCAAATTGTTTGATTATTTATCAAAACTAACAAAAATTGGTGGTAAAAATACTTTTAATTTATTAAATCATAGGATTAAATATGCCACACTGATGTTTAGGATATAATGCAAAATATATCATAAGCATAATTATAACAAAAAACCTGCAAAACGATGACCTTCCTACTGAGCTAATGGCACAAGGAAAGTCGCTTCCAGTTCTTCCATTGCCTGGTCCCATGTCCAGGACAAGAAAGGAGGAGGGTTGGGAGAGGAACAGGTGGGCCTCTCTTTCATAAAACCAAGTTCCAGTGATGGCACTGGTCCTGCAAGCATCATTTGATGTTGTCGGAAAAGTTTGTGGAACAGTGATGAAAATTGTCATCACACTATTCGGAGCCGGATTCTGCCCACTGCAAGGAATTTAAAGCTATGCAATGACAACAACACAGTCACTTCCAACAACAGTTCATTGACAACAGCTGGCCTTTCTTTGCTGCCATCTAAAGATGGGCAATGCGGAAACAGCACCCATTTACTCTGTCTTCTGCCTTTGTTGCCACAGGAGACCAGGACCCTGGACCACAAGCCAATACAAACACAGGGAATTATGGGTAGCCACTCAGCTAACTAGATAATTCATTGGTCATTCTTAAATCTCCTTGTCCAATCTGTTGTCCATTGGAAAATATTATGCACAATGTTAATATCCTCCATTTCTCGCCATTTTTAGCTGTCTTGTCCAGCTCAGTATTAGTTTAGTCCACACTGTGATGTGAGGTCAGTAACAGTGTAGTCTACACTGTGATGCTATCAGTCACTCCCACCCTAGCCATCCCTACCTGGAACTACCTTACTCATCCCAAGTATAACCATCTTCACTATTCTAGCATCATGCATTTGACTGATTTGGCCAAACAATCTCACTTTCCTCTTCATTATTTCTTGCCATTGACAGCACTGGAAACGGATTCTTCCTAACACTTCTATGTTTGTAACACAGTGCTACTAACGGAGACCCAGATGCTGGTGGTAGCATGCCATTTTTAATACACCAACTTCCCCCTGTGCCTTCTACTGAAACTTCCATGACATTTCAGCATATGTTATGATGTTGATATAATTAGAACAAATAGCTTATTGCATGATTTGCATGTTACGTGGCTCTCTTAATTACAATATTCTTTCTGAGCAGTATCTATAACATGATATTTACATAGAATAGAAACACAGCTACTGTTATTACAGTAATGTCATTATCTAATACTTACTCTGTGTGCCCAAGGCAATATGTGTAGATCTTGTCTCCATTTTCATAGTGGCTAACCCGAATTGTTTCATCTCTGTCTGCGGTTATCAAGAACTTTTTGTCATTTGAAAGTTTCTAATCAATGAAATGACAATTAGAATACAAGTGAGACTTACTAAAGATCAGCTCATGCAAGTATATTTAGCAGTAAAATATAACCATCAAATGATTCAATATGGACAACAATCATTGTCAGAAACATCTCCCCCTGCATAAATGTTTTGCATTATTTGGGATCACAGTTGTAGCAATTGATGAAAGCAGACTACAGAAATCACAGTAGTAGCAGGTGAATTCTAATTCAATTCAAATCTAAGCTTATATTCTGTGACATATGAAATTATCATTTGGGGAAGAGTAAGCACAGAGAATGAAAATGATTTATGGCAATGTATTGCTTGTTGGCTTGATTTAGTTGGTGTTTGCAAGACCTTTGACAATGACCGTTAAACCTTTGTACAACAGAAAGTCAGGTGAGGACCAATTTGCCTACAAAATATCCACAATGTGATTCTCCTAGCATTCATTACTTGATAAGTAACCAACATAGTGCTGTTGTTTACAGTAATACCATGCCTATGGTCCTGCGGAATGCAGGGTCAATACTTAAACCCAAGAGTGTGTTTTAATCAACTGACAAATTTTCCTTTATTTCCTCAAACACATTTTTTTACTTTGACCATTACGGCTGGCTTTCGAAAGTTATTCGTAGCAAATGTCTATCTTTTCAATCACGGCATCTTTATGGTAATACTTTAGATATGACTTACTTGACTATAAGAGAACCAATGTACTCAACCATTTCAAAGAGAACAGCATCCAAAAAAAGCTTTCTTATTACACTCCTAAAGAAATATGACTGCCGAGACTAGAAAATAGACTATATGTTGATCTCAGCCACCCTTGATTTGTAAATGTTACTATTTAAACAGCCATGTCACTTGATTTCTATTCTGACAATTAATCAATACTTTGAAAGTAGCTCAGTAGCTTACAATTCACTGCATGATAAACTTCTTCATCAAAACACTAATGGACCTTACCATGGCTAAAAGCATGGACGTGTGACCTAACAGAAGCTGGGGCGTTCTTTGTTCCTCCACTGATGACTTGACCAAGTCAAAGCTACAACAGGAGATTGATAAGTTAAGCTACGACACAAAAAGCATATTTGTATATCTGACCAAATGACATTAATGTAGTTGCACGTTCCATAAAAATAATCCCAAGATGAACAATGGTTGCATCTTTCCATGGCCTTTATAATTTGTCAAGGAATCTGACTGAGCTGATGCTAATTACATTATGTTTACCATCTCAATAAACATTATTCTTCCCTCGACAGCAAACAGGGAAGAAAATTAAAAAACAACTCAAGGTACATCTGATGGCCTCTCTGCACATGCTGATCTAAGTGACTTTCCAGGAATTCTTCCACAGGAAATCAACCCTCTTAGTAATCTAATGGACTCACAGCGAGCCACCAAACCAATCTTCCAGCAGGAGAAGATGACCATTCTTATTCCCTAATTAACCTCATTTCTGTGACAGACTAGAGTGCAACTACTGAAGGCAATTTTGGGACAAAAAGTGAGAATGCCACGTATTTGCTTAAGCGAGAGTACCTTTCCCCGCATGGTCAAGAACTTAAATAAGGTGTTACCAAAAGAACATATTAAAAATATTATTGTACTCACCAGTAAACATCTCCTGCCTTGTCACATACAATAGCTTTATTGTTCTCATCATCTAACACAAGTCCTGTTGGTCTTTTAACTAAAGCTCTGCGAAAATGATATTGTAACATATTCAGTTTGCACTATGCATGCAGGACAACAGAAGCAAGCAAGGTAGGCAGTACCAGACTTGGTCCAGAAGTGTACAGTGAATGTAAAAAAGTCATACAAATATTGCTACCAGAGTTACTATTTACCAAACTTAAATGCCTGTCATCCAGTTCAAGATAAATTGACTGATGAGAAATTTTTCTCATCAAATTGTTTTCTCATTATTCAATCATTTCATTTTAGTACTGCCACACTGCACCATGAATTAGTAAAAGCTTTTCACTCCCTTTCAATTTCCCTGCTTCACCGGTTGCCTCTGACAATAGGAGAGGCCATTGTGTGGTTCAACTATCTCTGTCGATCTCTCTTTGGATACAGAGATCAATTCTCGCATTGGTAATGTAGCTACAGTTATGAAGAGGCTAAAAGACAGGGTGTCGGGAAACAAAACATGAAATACGAAACTCAGTAGGTCCAAGGCATGTGTAATCAGCACACTGCTTTATGAAAAGAAATCCTCGTCAATTTATGCACATCACGAGAAGAAGCTCAACTCATTCCAGCAACAATGCCTTCAAAAATATTTGGAGTAAAATGGAAAAATAAAGTTAAAAGGTCTTAGAGCATACCAACACCATTAGCATGCAGTCAATGCTCTGCCAGAGGCAACTCTGTATGCTTGGACATGTGTGTAGAATGATGGATGGTTGGATTCCAAAGGAACTCTTGTACAACCAACTAGAGACAGGTAATCAATCTGCTGGAAGGTCACGTCTCCACCTCAAAGATGTTGGCAGGAGAGACCTATGCAGTGTGGAGATCAGTCCCAAGTACTGGGAACATGCTGCCACTAATAGAGCCAGGTGTAGACAAACAGTAAGAAGGGGGGATTCAGTATGCTAAGAAAGAATGAATTGCCAAACTGGTTCGCAATATGAAGCAAAGGAAGACATGACAAGTCCAAGGACCAATCACATCTACTTACACTTGACTGAACTGTAAGAAAGACTTTTATTCAATGATAGGATTGTACAATCATAATAAAACCTGCATGGGAGGAGAGGAATGATTTGAGACAGGAGGCTATGATGATGATGAAACTACTACTAATAACAAGATACATCATATAGTACTCACTGAATGTATTCAAAACTGAGGTCTTCTATTCCAATAACAATTAGTTGTTTATTACTGGTACATACACCCAAATATTTTCCATTGTTTGATATGACAGAACAGACAATATAAACCTCAGCTTCATTTTCTTCTTCTTGATTGTTTTCATTATTTTTTAAAGATGCTTTATGGAGTGGAATGTGATACTTCAAATCTTGATTTGATCTGCTGCAATAAGAGAGAGCGGAAGAGACAGAGATAAAAAACATTGCCATCACAACAATCTTTTTACCTAGTCTATTTTTCATGAATAATATGAGCTGGGCACTTATTTGATTGTTGTAGTGGCTTGAAGAAAACGTTAATTATATCTATCTGAAAGTGCATTAAAAAGTTTCCATTCTATGAAAAAATGAAAGTGATGACTGACAAAAGTGGTGGGTGTTTATTTGAGGGGGCCATTGTTCAAGGATTTATGGCATTATATCTACATTTATACCCAAAGTAAGACCTTTTACAAGATCTTGCAGGCTCCTAAGAAATCCCGTACAGTATCCTATAAGATCTTGTACAGGATCCTATAAGATATTGCATGGGATCCTATAAGATCCTGTGCAATATCCTGTAGGATCCTGTATGGGATCCAGTATGGTATCTTGGCAGGATCTTGCACCATTTGTATAATCTTTAGCTGATACCTTAGCAAATATAGTAAAAACCTATTTGTTTCCATACTCATTACATAGGAGAAGAACAAAATCATTATGAGAGCCTCGCTTAAAGGCAGAGAAACACAGTGAATTATTTTTATTTGAATAACTTGATTCCAAAACTTAGCTATGAGACATAGAATGTGTAAGGCATAAATTGGTTTAACATTTTTTTACCATGACATAAAGATCTTGGTTAAGATATTTCAAAATGTTAGATGATGATTAAGCAAGCAAAAAAACATGTTGTGCAATTAAAGCACCCACTAGATTAGATAATACCAACATGGAACTCCCTTACAAGCAAATGCCTTAAAAGCAAATGCCTCAAAAGCAAATGCTGGTGGAATGCAATTGTTATCATGTAGATGTCTTGTAATATTGTTGTCACTGCAATTGAAAAATCATTCAAAGATTCAAACCAGCTTAAGGCAGAATTATGAGAAATATTTCTTGGCACACGCTAACAAATCATAGGATTCACTCTTCCATTCATAGACCTTGTAAAAATCTGTCATAGCCTGTAGATTCTAAACATTCATTACTCCCAAATGCATCAGCTTGTTCATAATGCAAAAGCAAAAGAATGCATTAAGTCTGTGTTTCATGTAAAACAAATGAATACAGGAATCAACTTGCTATTGTCTGCTTGGCACAACACTAGCCAAACTTCATAACTAATACGACGGGAGAAAGTGCACGGATTAATGACACTTTCAAACACTTTAAAACAACTTCATATTGCCCAACTTGTACTTGTACTTAACGGCGTCCAGCAGTTGCCATGCCGTGCCTCTGGATCAATTGTCGCCACTGATTTCTGTCCTGGGCCAGGTTTGTCATGATCGATGAGTAGTTACGGCTCCAGTTCGCAGCTCCGTAGATGGTTTTTAGGTGAGAGAGATCCTTCTCCAGCAGACTATCCCAGGGAGCCATTCCGGCACTACAGATGCAGCGGCAGCCAGTGGGCTTTGGCATACTCCAAAAGGACCCACAGAGGAGGGTGGGAGGCATCCTGGCAACATGTCCTGCCCCGCACATACGATTTTGGATCATTTGGTCAATGGTGTGTTGGCTCGTAAAGAGATGATGAATCTGTGCATTTGGATAGGGAAGTTTAGACTGCAGAGTACGGTAACTTTATTCCCCGTGACTGTGTGCCCCCCAAAAGAGGTGATCAAGTACAAAGTGTTTGTGAAGTTTTAGCTAGCTATAGCCAGCTGTATTCTTCGAGCTAAATAGATGTCATTGTATTATTACATAGAGCATTTGATCACTCATCAAATACTTTTTGCGTTAAGTCCAAATGTCTTCGAACTTAACATGGGCACCTAACTCCCTGCGCACACCAGAGATGTCCTTGAAAACTGCTCTACTGTCATGGTTTAGTAGGGGAGGTCTCTTTTAGACTTCAACTGACATGTTTGAGTAACATAATATTTCAAATTGTTCTAACCTTGTTATGTCATACGAAAATAGGTATCTTGTCTCAGCAACGAATAACTTGGAATTAAACACTATGACATGCGCCATGGCAATCTTGTGCCTCTGTCTTCACCTGAAATCCCACAACACATGAAGGTACGCTATTTCCTCCGAATCATAACTCTCCTGGTATGATCAACAAGGTCGCCATTTTAAAATAGCCTCACTTTCAAGTAGTTGTAAACTTTGGGAACACGTGGTGTGCGCCTTTGAAAACTCTCGTAACCCCTTTCCAAGAAAGTCTGACAATGCTTCTAATAATAAAAGACGTTGCTGACAAGAAAGGCAAGCGGGTGTCAAACAGCTTGCCAAATCATGATGCAGATGACTAGGAAAAGGTAAAGTATACTGGATCAGTCGAGGCCAGGGTCCAAAAACAGCTGTCAAGGGGGGTTAGGGTGGCGATGAGGGCCAACTGTGGCGACCCCTCAATTAACAGATGAAACCAAAAGAG
The DNA here is from genome assembly GCA_024741275.1 of Chironex yamaguchii. Lineage (NCBI taxonomy): Eukaryota > Metazoa > Cnidaria > Cubozoa > Chirodropida > Chirodropidae > Chironex > Chironex yamaguchii. Next base: position 2,726 of record JANTCA010064265.1, on the reverse strand, counting down.
GGAGAATAAAATTGATGATGATACAATATATCTACTGTCATTTCAATTATCATCCTGATTGTTATAGTCTTGAGCATACCACGTTGTTCACCATGCATATCCATTCCTTTTAGATTGATAATTATCCTTCATAATTGTTTGAGTGTATCATGCTTTCGAGTTTTTTCGAGTCTCAACAGAGAGTATTACAAATATTTATGTAATATATATATGTATATACATATTTTTTTCCTTTCTGATGTTTCATACTCTGAAGAGTATCAGACGAAAAATGCTTTCAAATATGTTTTTAGCGCAATGTCGCAATTTTTCAAGGCGATTTTGAAATATTTATGTCCTGGTTAGTGAGGCTTCCATCCTGTTTAATATGAAGTAAGGCTTCTGTTTAGTGGTGAGTTGAACATGAGAAGACTGGAAGACTGGCCTAGCGGCTTCGATTTTTATTTGATGAGACTATTTTTAACACTTTGATTGTGACTTTGTGCAAACTTGATATATCATTTCTTTAAATAATAAGGTATCGATCCTTCATACCTCCTTCCAGGTATGTCAGTGCGATTCCTAACTTGTTGTGTCTCTAATATATTGTGCAAATTTGTCAGTCGAGAAAGGGTTTCCTCCACTTTTCTCTAGGCAGCACACACTCTGGGAGAATGATAGCAAAAGATGTTGTTGTTAAAGTATTGTAAAGCGTTATTTATATTAAATTAAATTGAATTATATTAAACTATCTTATAAAAGTCGTGTACTGTATGACATTTCAGTCCATTTAAAGGTATTCAATGTTAACTGGCCTCGTTTTCACATGATCATCTCCCTCTCCTTCACATTGGGTATCTGGCCATGTCCGTTGGATTCTGAAGCCAAAATGTCAGACATCGACGATGATGAAGCCATTTCTGGGGGAGAGGAAGAAGAAGAGGAGGTATTTATTTTTAAACCTTGCTATTACTTGGTGTCAATACATAACTGTGACATACCACTTCGAATATTTGCTATGATGTCAATCGACAGACGCGTTTTACATGTAACAGTAGGACGTGGAGAGGTTTATCAGTAACGTTTTAGGCAATCGACCCACAACGTAACATAAATATAAAAGCAGGTAGTATCCAATAAACGGAAAGAAACTTAGTTGAAGGTAAAGAGAAATGATACATATTGAAAAGTCATTGAGACAGAATATAGTGCGAAGTGCCCAGGCGAGTACGTCGTCCTCGGATAGGAAGAATTTTGATGTTTATGCGATACAGAACTTGACTTGATAGAGTTAACATGTTACGATGATGTGGTAGAGGGGTACTGAGGTGGTGACTGGATTAACGGGAAAGACAGAAATGGTATTGAGGGAAATGCTTGAAGTTTATAGTTACCGATTCTTTGATTATCAGTCTCGTACTTGATAGGTACCGGTACTGTAGCAGTACGGGTATTCCTCAACTATGGGGTTACCTGGGACAAGAATAATGAAACAGTGAAAAGGGGGGCAAAAGCACTGACAAATTTTTGACATAGCTTCGGTCGAAACCACTGTAGCTTTAAACTTGTCGTTTGTTCTTGCAAATTGAAAAGATAAATGACCTCACTTTGGGAAAAACCATAATTTTGTTGTGAACTCAGAAAATAACTCTTGTCAAAAGGAATGTTGTCAGACCCTTTCTTATAACTTCAAGGATGTATACAGGGAGACAGCGATCAAGACTATCATTTACTTTTTATTTGGTTCTGTGTTAAATACAATTATAGTTTAGGTTACATGTTTTTTTTAGGAAAAGACATGGCAGCTCACTGTTAGTTTATGGAAGACTCCTTCTTTATATGTGTCTTAATCACTGCAATCTTGCTTATGTGTACGTTACAGAGGCATGCATGTAAACAGGTACATTGAAAAGAGGGGCGTGTGAATACCTTTAAATAAGTTACCGTCCTTCATTTATATGCCAACAGCTATGATTTTTAAGTCGAAGACAGAAATCGAAATAGTGAAATTATATAGTGAAACTATATACTGTCAAACTCCTTCACTTTTTCAAAACATTTCAATTGTTCAAAATACAAGTAAAATGCAAATATGCATCCTACAGCTTTTCTAGCAGAATTAAATTGTTTTCACGAGATCAATGTTCTGTCCTGTAATCATTCTTCTGTTGGGGATATCAAGTTTCACTTGCTAACGTGGTAGTGTTTATATTGTAGTTGTTCAATAATTCTTTGCTCAAATCCCTTGAACGAAATGGTGTCATCTCATATAAAAAGCAATTAAACTAAGTAGTTGTCTTTTGTATGCAGGGGCAGCTGGGGCCAAGTTTAAATAGGTATTCAAATTTTAGGAAAAGAATTACTCTCTCAAGGGGAGTGCAAGGAATGCCCTGCCTATAAATTTGAGGTTATGGATCACTGTAAAACATCACAAAGAGCTCTTTTAATTGATCACAAAGAAGATATTCTATTTTGCAGTTATTACAGTATCATCAAAAAATTGGAATCTTGGACGTAAGAAGTGAAATATTGTCTTGTCTTTCCAAGGCTAATTTGTAACATTATTTATTTTTTGTGCCGTTTAGCAGGCTTCATTTTAGACATTTTTTCACTACTTGATTTGAAAAGAACGATTTATATTTTTTATATATTTTTTATATTTTTAATGTAATATATACTTTCCTTTCTGACGTTTCATACTCTGAGGAGTGTCAGACGAAAAAAGCTTTTAAGTATGATTTTAGCGC
>JANTCA010064243.1:0-16273 GCA_024741275.1 Chironex yamaguchii | reverse complement strand
ATAGTGTTACCTAACATGTAATGTAATGTTAGTGAGAATTTGGTCTGTTAGTTTGATATACAACTAGTTTCTTGTTATGTAAAAACTTTCATCTTATTCATTTTCATGTTTAATTTATGTATTGCTTGTCTTTTTAATTCAAATTTTCTCGGTGTGAAACCATACCTTTTGGGGGCCCATGTCCCCCCCGGCCCCCCCGTAGGTCCGCGCTTGGGTGGCATAAACTTAAATAAACAGCATTGGCAGTGTGCGACTTAAGATACTAGCAGACAAAGCTTCCAAAGAGAAAAGTCATATGATACTATGTAACTGGGTCAAAAGTTTGTTCTTGATTAAATTCTTTGATTATATGTATTCTGGTTACAAACAGACCACATACTCTTAAAATCTTCCATCTTTGCAGTGTTTGAAATCATAGTTTCGTTTTTCCAAGGTCATTTAAGGTGACAGGCCATTAGATTGTCAGAAATAGTCAATTTATGTGAGCCAGCGAGTTAAGCAAAACATTTTTGGAACAGTAATGTAGCAGCTTTCATGTTATATTTCTTACACGTTTCCCTAAAGCATTCAATTTTTGTAGATGAAATTCCTCGACTTAACACTGTAATTTGCGCACGAATGAGTCAACACGCGATAGTGACATGTCAATGTTCCCTGGTCTATTGCACTACTATAAAATAATATCACAACGTGAGTTAATTCTTTTACGTAAACCTCTTAACTGTATTCCGGTGTTTCAATTCGGATTCCAATTTGGATTAAACAAAGGAAAGAAACTGACAGGTTTTTCTTTAATTTTACAAGTCTATATTGTCGTTTTCAAGCTATAGCTAGAACCAACGTTAATTCTACTGAAAAATCATTGAATCACTGCACAACACCTGTAATAATCAACACCAGAAAGACAATGCAGGTGGCCTATGTGCAAGCGAAATAAAATTCCGTACAAGGAAATTTTCGAAACTTCTTAACGTCAACTCCTAATCTACTGTCGTTTCCAATAACGACAGTGGAAATGACACGTGACTGTGAATGCTGGCTGTCTGCGTATTAATTTCTGCCACCTGCGGCAATTAACTTGCAGTGTGGACTACGAAACTGAATTCATGTCACAAGAAATATTATGTGGGAACTTAAATTTGCGTGGTAAAAGTGAATTTGCTGATTAATTTACAAACAACTAGCTTCGTCTACGTCAAGCTTGATCAGGAGGGCGTGTTAATGATAAGCGAAAATACCACAGAATTATTGGATACGTTTGACAGTTAGATCTGAGCTTATCCTGCAGTTGAACATCCGTGCTAATACATTTACACAACACCGTAAAGAGGGTTTAAGAAATCAGAACATGTCCCGTAAGTGAATAATGTAAGGCTGCAAAGATTGGTAAGGGAAAAACAAGGCCCCTGGACAAAACCACCGAGCATGGCAATAAAACGTAAAAGTAAGCAAGTAAATGGAGACAAAAGGTCATGAAGTAAAGCGAGGTACATGATCAAGGACTGTTGGGAAACCTCTATGCAGGTTCGGAAGTAAATGTTTTAAGATTACAGGGCCATGGAGAGCAATGGACCGGATCATTACGAGAATAAAAGGTCACGGACGAACGAGACAACAGGTCAGAATAAAGGGAACTGAAAATAAGAGGTCAAAGCAACTAAGTCATACATGGCGAACGGGATAAAATAGGAAATAATGGGTCGACAATCTAAATAATGACATATTTGCCTACTTGCACACAAAACGAACTTAATCAGTTTTTAAGTTAGCACGGGAATTTATCAAGCCATCCATGGCACGGTATTACGCCTCTGTGGTTCTAATTAAAGTAGGATTTTCAATGGTAAAGGGGCGTCCATACTTTTTCGCCGAATACGTTTTTGCCAAAAAAGTGACCTAAAAACCTGTGCGTATGTCTGCTTCTCATAATAAACAATGAAAATCTGTAACCTCAGTACCTGACAGAATCCCATTTTTGAGAACAGAAAACCCATCCGATGCAAGCTTTGGGGGAAATTACTCATTTTACCTTCAGTGATGAGTCATGCAAAACTTATCAGGTGCAAAAATCTCACGATTTACTTGCTTAAATATATCTGTAGGTGTTGCCGAGTTTACCAAATAGGTAGCTTACGCATTAGTCTGAAAATGTAATTCATCACCACAGATGCACGGCCAACTTTCTCTTTCAACACAATAAGTTATACCATGTAACAGGTTTACTCGAAATAATGGATCTATTAAACCTTTACAAATCATGACAGCTGACTAATTTCAACAGGTGGTGTACACATGGCAAATTTCTCTCAAACATTCTAACACCACTACTTCTGTTAACTCCCAATCATCGATCCAAAGTGTAATGTAGCAAGTATCCATCTGAATAAGAGACTACTTTGACTAGCAATAGTACTAAGTACCCCTCTAATGGGCAAAACGTGGCATTAAGCAATGTTTTACATTTAACTTCTGATATTTGACTAACCCATACAACGCAGATTCTTAAGAAGTAAAAAATCCCATTCATACTTCTACAGTATTATTGTGTTTTTGCATTAATAGGGAAGGTGACGTTGCCAATAAGGGTAATTATTGATCAACATATTTCTTTACAATCACGTTGAAAATTTACGACATTTGCGCTGAAAACCTACTTAAAGACTTTTTTCGTCTGACACTCTTCAAAGTATGAATCGTCAGAAAGGAAGGTATATGTATATGGCAACTTACTTATACGAAACATGTATCGAAACTAGCCAATCACAAACAAAAAGGAAAAAAAAACTAAGAGAAAATGAAGAAAAAAGCATTATTAGAAGAGTCCAAATTCAAAAACCAACTATTTCTGGTTTTGTTGTTTTAATGTAGACAGACTCCAATACACTTAGATGAAAGGACGATCTAGCTGTGCCAAGTGTCGTAAAATCCTCGCCCTTATAAATTTTGGCACATTCTAAATTTTCATTTTGAAACATTCTGAAAGTAAACGTTGGCCTATGGCAGAATCACATGTTTTCCACGTGAAAAGCGAGGAAGAAAATATTTATGCTTCAAACCCAAAGGAAGAATAAAGGCGCATGACACTAAAAGGCCACACTACATGGGGCAATTAGGCCACAATTAGTATTGCACAAGATAGTAGTTAGTCATATGATTTAGTGTCCCCCAAACCCCATGTAATTAGTAAGCTATTCAGTGTGTACCTTCATCCCTGTAACGATGGTGCCAGTAGTTAAGTAAAGGCATAAAGCTACAAATATAGTCTTCTATGGATTACATATTCTGAAAAATAAAGACAGACTATGACACCAAAATATTGTAAAAGAGAGTAAATAGACTCTTCAAGTTGCGACTTCTCTGTCTTTTCTCAGAGGAAGAAGGCCTAGGCACGTACTGATATGCGACCAATCAAGTCTTAATCGTATAAAAAGACTCCAAAATGATAGTCTTGTAAGAACAAAACACGTACTGCTTTATAAGTGTACACGTCAAAAGACAGACACCTAATTATATGAGTGGACTATCAGGCTGAATGACTTTTATTCATGCGACTTTTCCTATAGAGAGCTCAATAGAAAAAGTGTCAGATTTGCAATCCTGAAACCCCAGTCAAAGCTCCGGTGGTCACAATCATCACTATATTTTAATAACAAGACTTTATTCCGGTATCAATTGCTCCATATTCGGAAAAAATTAATACCGTGGAACATATAACGCCATGGGCTAGTTGGTGAAAGATTCCATTGCTAACAGGCTTTGCGCAAAAATGGGAATTTTTAGTCTTCAAAAGGGCGTCACAGTTACTTGTTCATTGGTCTATGTTAGCTGAAGAATGATGCTGCTGTAAATGCTTCGATACACCGATTTCCTTAGCAACATCAGTTTACTTGTAACAAACAATGGAGGATGAGTTGTTCATCCTTCTACTTTCAATCGATTCAATAAAAGACGCAGGAGAACAAAAGCTGATTTCCTACGGTCATTGAAATTTGATGTCTCTAAGGTATATTTTGTCGCTAAACACAAAATCGACTAACACAAATACATGCTCATTATTACCTCCTGCATGCATCACAGGAGGATACTTTTCCTTACTGTTATAGGCTCAAATCCACGTTTGAATAAGCTTGGCAATACACGCGGGTATGTTTGGCACAGCGCAGTAAGTGTTGTCAAACCATTAAACCCTTAAAGTAAAGGGTATCACGATTCAACACATCAAAACTTCAAGCAGTGCCAAAAACAGTGACTTTCAATGCAAGTAAACAATGGCAACCAGATAAAAATCAAATGGCTATGTCTTTAAAGGTAGAGCATCCCCCAATGAACCGCTGCCTTTTCGACGAAGCTAACACAATTATGACTTGAAGCACTGCTGCCTCGGCAGCAACAAAAAGCATCATGCAAGTAGACAGTGAAGAGAAAGTTCACTATTTATTTATATATATATATAAAATATATACACTATTTATATATACATAAGAGCTCAATCATCCATGTTTATTAAAAATATATAAACTTCATGAAATAAACACTTTTTAACGTTTCAAATAATTGTTCTTGAGAGAATAATTCTTCTTCATAGTTTTCTGAAGAATTATTCGGAACGTTAAAAAATGTTGATTTTTTAAAGTTTATATATATGTAGTAATCATGGATGATTATGCTCTCGACAGCCGTGCCATCAAGACACAAAGATTTGGTGAAGGACTGTTAAAGTCTATAACGAGACGAAGGGTAAGGGGGATTTTTTTTACTGTGTTTCGGTTTAAGCCTTCATCAGTGTCAGATATATGTAGTATCTCAAAAGCATATATATACTATATATATGCTATATATGTCAAGAGCATGTTTATTAAATACATAACAATTTCAAGAAATAAACACCTTTAACGTTTCCAATAAATCTTCTTGAGAAAACCGATATATATATATATAATCTTCTCATTCTGTTGCATTATTACGGCCTTCAAGGTCAAAAATTCTCGAATGGATCCTTATGTTCAAACGGGCTGCTAATACTAATATACAAGTGTTCCATTTAACCGGTTATGTATATGCCAAAGGGCATTTCACTGTTGTAAATCAGTACACTACTCAAGCTAAGTATCTCAAATTTCGTATCATTTAGTTTACACGTTCCGCAGAATTCATATGTGCCTGGCCGTAAATGTTAGCAATGTGAATAGACACGAAAAAGCCAATAAAAAGAAAACACACAAGGTTAAAGAACATTTGACGAAAATAGCTTTTCAGAACAATTTCCGAGGTTATCGTTGCATTTTTTAAAATTTGATAACGGCAATCAACTTTTCATAAAGCAATCAACGGAATCAGACTCTAGCCCAAATACTTGTTCGAACATTTGAGATGAACTAGCATAAAGTAAACTAGCGCATGTGTGGTGAAAGCGATAAAATATTTCACACTTTCGATAAAATTCAAGGCAAAGATCAAGCGAACAAGAGGAAAAATTTGCCCAGAACACAACCCTGCCGAACATATCATGACAAAGGGCCTCCTTGGTCAAAAATTCGTTTCTGGATCGTCCTCTTCTCCAGAAGAGACATAAAGTTAAAAATTCTACATTTCATTTGTTACATAAACGGCACTATATCATGTTGAACCATTAAGGAGAGAATGGAGTGAAGTATGTTGGATACAGTTATCAACACTACATAATGATACTTCAATTTTCTCTCATTAACAGTAAAAACCGCAACTCATTACTAGCTTAATTACGCTATAATTTGTTATCATTGCCCTTGATTGTACTAAACGAGGAACCTGCCATCATACAATGGTACCGAAAAGAAAAGGTATAGCTAATTTTATAAACTATGATCTATTGAAAAAGTAAGAGCTTACGCTACGGTCCTGGATAGTAAATTAGCCTTCAGGAAAAGATTATTCCTGCATCCATTTGGTAGTTGTAATTGAATACAATACCATGTCAATTTACAACAATAACATGAAAATGACTCATGTACCGATGGTCTTTTCTAGGCTACGATACTCAATACAAGTATGGTCTACCAATGAGTATGTGCGGCGACAGCAAACTACCTTATTATAATACATTATTCTAAGATATGCTACATTAAACGCGTCTTGGACGGATCATCTAAATTATCTGCGGATAAGCACTGGCTTTAGAGACTGGAAAAAATCTCAAAGGAGGCGATTCACCTTGACACAGATTCCAGAACCCTAGCTTAGTTGTCGAGGAGACAACAGTGCAGCTACACCCTTTGAAATAGTTTTAGAATCTTTCCTTTAATATTTCTTATTTCTTTTAAATAACGTAATAAACCTTGTAATTTGTTCACACGAAAGCCGTAAAGGGTAGATTTCCTTGTACCTGCTTTCTGTTTTCATTCACCACAATGATGATTTCTTTTCGTTTATCAAAGCGTATCCTTTACTTTCAGATGTCGCAAAGCTCATTCTACACTTAAATACGATGATAAATACACTAAGAACAAACTAGATGAGATGTTTACCTGTGAATGTCTTTTCTCGTGATCCGCAGCCTTTTTCATGGCAGCTTTGGCATTCTTAGACAACAAAAAGTGATCATAGAGATAAATATTGATGTAAATAAACAAAACAACAACAACACAAAATCCTGAAGTACTTATGAGCCTACACCTTACACGTTCGTTGTTTCAATGCAGTGTGCCATTAAAATACCCAACACGAACTCCGGCTGAAGTTATATCCGCTGATTGTTGTCATACAAACGCGTCGCGTTGTAGTGTTGTCTGTGATCGTAAATTCAACTAATAAACAATAGCTCAGATTGACAATGACTCCAGTTCATGTACCTTGACGTCACCAAACACGACCTAAAACACCGTTTTCGGATTCTTACACTTTGCGATTAGTCTCATGGCTCTACTTAACGGACGATTGAGTATTAATCCAGATCAGACAGCCATATTTGGTGACTAAATAAATCGCATAGTTGGATTTACCTTAGACTGGATATTAAAGCGACTGCTGTTGTAGTAACCACTTGATTACGATGAGCAAAAAGGCACAACACACCTGTTTTTATTTCATTATCAAACGCGTAAAGCTAGTAGTGTTTTTAAGTTACCGATCTTTTTATGAAACGAGGTAAACCACTGTGAGAAATTATTGCCGAGGTGCTCAAATAGAAAGATATTTCCTGTATGAAAGCAATTACGTTCAAGACATTTCGTTGAATGACCCTCATTAAATATTCTGTCAAGCTCTCATTGCGACGGCGGAAAATCTGCTTTTTGGAAAGGACTTGATGTTGGACGGTGCATTTTTTCAAGACGTTTACAAATGTTTAGTTGTATAAAATCAGGGGTATGCCCATGAATTTTAACTAAGGGGCAGGGGAGACGAAAGAAAAGTCGGAACTGCTTTTGCTTGTCGAGAGTGAGCAACTTTGGGGAGGATAAATTGTAGTAGGTTGCAAATTCCGGAGAAGCACTAAAGGCACTCAAACTTCCATACCCTCGATTAACGACAATCCCTAGAAGAATACGAATCTATTGAATAAGGACGCAATAATTATACCTGTTCGGAAAAACATTTACCAATTTTTGGCATGGCGAAGAAATTCTTAACCGACGAAATTTTTTACCCATAGAAAATCTTTATAACGGCGAAATAAACAAAACAGTCGATTTTTCAAGCCATAAAAATCTTTCTTCAGTTTGAAGATGTGAAATCGATGGAAATCGATTAGGTTCTTGTTAATAACGATTTTGCACTTTCTCCATGTAAACTCTTACACGACAACAAAAAGGAGACAAATTGTCATTAATTAAAAAGCTCAACAGTACGATGAGAAAAAACAGAGATTTTGAAAGCGGAAACAAGAAGTTTGCAAAATTGCAAGTTTGTTTCAAGATGTCCCTCCTTCAAAACAGCTATTGGGGTAGTGTACCTTTTATGATATATATTTCGTAACTCTTGACGTAAAGTAGCACACACATATACTGTCACAGATAGACAAATGAATTAACAGACAGTACTATAGTCAGTAAGGCAGGCTAGTAAAATGAGCAAACCTCACATATTAGGATACTAAAAGATGATAAAGGGCAAGCAAATAAACACACTCATAAATTGAACAAAGGATAATAGCATAGGTTCCCCTTACCTTGGCATCAGTTTGTTTTTGAAACTCTCTGCTCCATAAGTCTTCTTTAGATCGAATCATTGCTTCTCTGTACCTCCTGTCTTCTTCCTCCTTTAAGCTTTGCTTTCGTTTCATAAGCTCCTAAATGCCAATTTGAATAAGGTACACATTTAAGACAATAATCAAAGTATAGGACATATGTCTTATACGAAAGTGAAATCCAACATTATTCAAAAGGTATTTTCTTTTTAATTTTAAAACATTCTTCGCACAAGTTCAGCATAACTCACTAAGACCTTCTTTTCGTATGAATTATCAAATTGAGATGTAATTTCTAATCTCTGCCCTAATTGTAAGCATCATTTATCTGAAAGTATGTCCCACAAAGGTGAAAAATTACGACAGCTTGTAACATTGGTCCAATTTCTGATGTCAACGTAAGTAGGCAGCATTATAAAATAATGCATGAGGGAACTGGGGGAGGGGAGTGGTTCAGCTACACTAAAATGTTTCCTTAGTCACAAACTCTGACTAGTCCACTTAATATCCAATGGATTGCCTCTTCTTTATTCGATCATGCAACTGCATGACTGAAGTGTCCATCACTGTCTCTTCTTAACATATAATTTCGATATGTGAGTGTAACTACGATATCAGGTTGTGCCCAGTATGTCAGTAGAGAGAAACAATTAGAAAACGGTAGATATAAACGGCATGTCACACTATTATTGAGTGTGATCTCAAAGTTTTGATATTTTGAGTTGACGCATTCAAGCTCGACACCGTTAGTACACCTAGTGCTCTAATACTAGTACATCAGAAGCATCAATAACTTTAGAAGACAATGTTAATGATGATGAAAACATACCATCGTAAATCAAAGTACCTTCAAAATAAAAAACAAACGCCAATTGTTTCAGTTATCATAAACTAAAATTAGCCAAAGATTGATTTCAATCGATAACAGATTATTTAGTAATCGTGCCTAAAATGCCATTACATAGATGAAACAACGTAAAACAAGTTCCTTCTATAGTCTAGTGTGGTTATCTTCCACTGGTAAAATTATAACCTTCAATTCTACTAATTAGTACACAGAAAACTGCGCTGTTTACGTTACAATAAATAAAATGAGCGTGTGGCCAAAGAAACCTGGAACGATCAAACTGCAAATCAATTCACAAATAAATAACCAAATACATAAAATATAACTTGCATAAGTAAATAAATAAATAAATAAATAGTTAGATCAACAATAAATACATACATAAATAAATGCATAAATAATAAAATAACCAAAATGCTCCACCAAAAGATGCCTTATCAAATCGTACATAAAAAATACTTAAATTTTGTTACATCGCCAAGACACACTGGACATAATAACTATAAAGTTGGATTATTCCCCTTAAGAATGGTGGACAAATTACAATTTTTGTATTGCTTCAAAACTCAACCCTATCAAGGAAACTATCCCTTGTTAAATTTGAAAATAAATAACACAATAGTGGTTGATAAATATACCGAAGAGATAAATAAATAACACAATAGTAGTAGTTACATATGTCATAGACATAAATAAATAAAACAATAGTGGTAGTTACATATGCCATAGATATAAATAAATAAAACAATATTGGTAGTTGCATATACCATAGAGATAAATAAATAAACAACAGCATCTGACTACCTTGTAGAAGAAATTAGAACCTTGTGCTGCTTCAGTTAAAAATATCATAGCAATCTAACAAACTGCCGTGCTAATGCAGAAAAACTGAAATGGATCGGTCTTTTCACTATCTTCAACGTTAACTGAGAAAATATAGTGACAAGTAATCATATCGAAATTTTATTAACAATCAGAACATGAGATTTGAAGCAGGTAAAAATCAATTTACTTATCTGCTTAGAAAATGTTTGCCTTTGATAGCAAGTGTTTTACAGAGAGTCTACAATCCTAGCAGGTAACGAATGATTGATACACACTGTGTATATTATGAAATAAACGTAAATAGGGAAATAAAGAAATCTTTTTATGCCTGCGACAAGAAGGAATAAAAGGGGTAACCCTCTTTAAAGGCTTGTGAATGGTGAGATGCTACAATCATCAAACAATCTATCAGTAGTATAGGGCACGCTACATTACCGACCCAGTGCATAAACTTTCTTACTACGTATATATTGACCAATCTAAATAAGTGTAGAAAATTGTAATGATAGCATACAAGGCGAGAATAATGAGAGATTAGAAGAGACCAATAGACACAGTTAACTATAAGTATCAATAAAGCAAGAGGGAGACTAAGCTTTGCATTATTTTTAGCACGGGAGAAAACTTAGAAATTAGAGAGCCTTCTTCCAGTATTGATGCCTGCCGTCATGTACTTAGTTCTTTTCCGTGACAATAATATTCTCGATTAATTCACTTACAAAATACCTCAATTGTTGATCTAGTTCCTATAAATGCATATAACGATAACAAATTAAAACGACTACAGATTTCTCCCCGAAAACAAGAGCACCGAAGTCACGTTTTTTGCACCTCTAGAGCACTTTACATGCAACATGAAAAATGAACACATTTACGGCAAACGGGAAGTCCTATTTCTATCGCAATTACATTTGACGTAAGAAATTTAAAAATTAACTTATCATATGATCCTTGCGTATGCTCCATACAGGTACTTAGCGACATCATTGTATAATTTAAGAGAAGGAATGAAACTACAATAAAAACATAACCAATTGCAAACACATGTACTAACTAAATCTAATTGTCAAGTAAAAATCTTATCAACATGTCTATGTATATCGCGTTTCATCTATGTATCTGTGGTTGTGTGCCTGCTAATTTAAACAAGATAAGCGACTCGCAATGTCAACAAATTAGATACAGTTAAAGAATATTGCAATCAACGAGAGCAGACAATAGACAATATACTTACCAAGGGTACGTGTATGGCATCCTGGTGACCAAATGATGCAGTGCTTTAGAACCCATTTTAACTGTAAATACATTTATTTTCGTAAGACGACTTTACACTATGTTGGCTTTGTCAAGACTCTTGTCGTCACCACAGCTTTCGTGTGAATCATATATTTACATGATGAGTAAAAAATTGCAGAGGCAGATGTTTGCGGCTAGCCTTAGTTGTTGAATTCCTCGGAATTGTTTACTCGGAGTTGAAACCAGATGAGTATCTTGCAACGGATCACGTTGTACACAATACGAGAAAACCTTCGCGCTCAATATACTATGTAACCCGAGAAACCAGGCACGGCAAGATTTTTATAGAATTACTTAAGTGTATTTGCAAACAGGAGACAATGAAATACTGCAACGTGATCAATTGTTCAGGTTACTATAAACCAATATCAGTACAAAATTTCACATTTTGTCTAATCAGCAAAGGGTACATTCGAAAGCAAAGAAGCTGGATACAAAAGCTGTATTATGATAGTACCTAAATTAATTGTCATCTATATTTATGACTGCAACGTGTTTAATGGGAGAGAGACTTGATTGTCCGACATTACAGTCGACGCTTCGTTTTCTTAAAAACAGAATAGAATTAACTAACATCTCTGTTCTTCTTCTTCCTCGACATGGTCAAGTTTGACCTTTGGCCGCCTCCAAAGCATGTTGGATAATTACCCTCCAGCCCCCTTACGTCTTCGGCTGCCCGCATACAGTTCCTCACGCTCTTGCCCGTCCACCTGCAGATGTCATCAGTGTACTACTGACGGGGCCTTCCTCTGCTTCTATGACCCTCTAGACTACCGAACAGCACTCTTCTGGTTAGTTCTGTTCTTCTTAACGCCCCATTAATAGGGTCTTGAGTTAAATAAACCCTCTGTAATCAACGGCCCCCTAAGGAGGGCCGTTACCGAGTACTCCTATCAGATACTGTTGAAATAAGCACGACGATTGATGAACAATCCAAGATATAAGATTACAACCAAGACCGAGGCAGGTAGGATGTTTAACTATCATACAAAGGCAGAAAAGCTCTCTCTTGAAGGACCATTACGAAATGGAAGTTATTGACAGGTTAAGGTTATGTCTAAAAAGATGCTAAATGCAGCTCTCTCGATGAACTCAAAAATAACGTGCTTTTCTAACGTTTTTTTGTAGGCTGGCTGTACCTGTGGCAGTGTATGAGGAAAAGCAAGATTTTAAAAGTTTATTAATGCCTCCTCCTATCAACGCTCCCCTTTATTAGGTCACAATTTTGCTAACGTGCGTCAGAGATGTGTTTTCATGGCTGTTTTCAACGTCAAGATAATTTTGGGTAGCTATTACGTTTAATCAATTGTTAAATTTTTTAAACAAGGTACCTACTTCAATGTTACTTAGTCCTCTTATAGTGCAATTTCAGACGACACAGCTGTTGCAATACAGCTGCTTTCGAAACTACAGAAAGCATGATTAGAGTCTACTCTTAACAGTGATTGGCTCAAAAGTAAAATCGAAATAGAGGCGAAACAAACTAAAGAGAGATTCCAAGGTCAATTAAATGATCAGTGTCTGCTCCCTGATATTCGGTTGGTTCCATACAAACTTGTATTAAATGGTATTTCAGTTAAAGAGTAGTAAAAATTACTCACTTTTTACAAGAGATTAAGTTAGAAACATGAATAAACTTACCCGTTGATAATCTCTTTCCCTAACCTTGTCAGCCATGAGCATTCGATGCTGTCTCTCCTTTGTTTCTTGCAGTTCATTTTGTAATTTCTTTTCTTCCATCCATTCCAGTTCAGCACACATTCTTCTTTCTTTCTCTTGTTTTTCATCTTTCACTTTGTTCAGCATGACATGTAGCAACTTCTCATCCTGTGATAAAATATCCTTACACAAATCAGATCAATAAGACCACTTAATTTAACTTTAGGAGTGTCAGGGTCTCATGATGTCAGTAAACCTTACTCCATCTTAGCAATGACATAACGAGTGTTACTTCCATACACAAAACACTCAGCCATGGCTTGATGGTCATTCATTTCACGCTGTTTTTGAACCATTTCGCACTAGTTCCGTGTAGACACGAGGCCACAACAGTGTGGTTTTGCACCGTTTTCATTTTGCACCAGTTCCGTATAAAAGCTCTTTAACACAACTAAGCAGGACAAATGAAAAAACTTGTTGCCACACGCCTCTTAAGACACAATAGTAGATTGCGTGTAGTGTAGGCAAATCGCAGCAAAAATTTTCGTCGTTTATGTTCCGCATAGGGCAATAAACTATACTTGTAATTGCTAGGTTAAGAAATAGGCTTGTTTAAGTAATTATAAAGTGACGTAAATTTGTAACCGCCCTTTTGAAGAAGATAACGATCTTCTCGAACACTAAGGAAAATTCTGTCCTATTTCTCGACCTTAGACTAACCATCACCAACAGACATATTTCTGCATCCATCTACTACAAACCTACCGCCTCACACAGCTACCTTCACTATGACTCTTCTCATCCCCAAGCACCAAAGCAAGCTTTTACTTACTCCTAACTGGTACTACTGCGTCGCATCGGTTGCGGTGATCTTGACTTTCGGTGCAGAGTAAATGACATCTGCCACTCCTTCCAGAGCAGAGGCCATGCACAAGACATAGTTACCAATGCCAAATCCCGTGCTCTCACCCTTACTTGGGCTGATGCTATGACTCCTAAACCCAACAGACAACAAACTAACTCACACACGCCACTAGTTAGAACGAATCATACCCTTAACTATCCAGTCTCAGACATCCTAGTTTAAATCACTCTATACTACATGCCGAAACTCTTTACCGTACCTATCTTCCCCAAGTCACCCATGCCATCCTACATCCCAAAACACCATCCAGAACAATCCCACTTCCACATCATCAACCACACTACCTAGCACACACCCACACCATAGACCAAGTTGCCAAACGTGGCAATTCACTTACGATGCATCATCCATCACAGGACCCAAGGGCACTGTTTAGATTCACCACAACTATCAATGTACCACGATGAATGTAGTGTACATCATCAAGTGCACCAAATGTGACGTTTTGTACGTAAGTGAAACGAAGAGCTCGTTGTCTTAGTATTTCTTTACATACATTACCTATGCTGTACGTATTCCTCATTCTATCGCCTTGTAGGTCGAATATTCGGGGATGGATCGTTATCTTCTTCAAAAGGACGGTAAGGTAAAAATTTATTTTACTTTATAGTTATATAATAACCCCACAGCACTAAAATTTTGTTTACCGTATTTCCACGAAAGAACACTCGGGGCGCTCATTTAAACTTTAGCCTTCGAGGGGAGGCGTTCATTCGAGGGGGGGGGGGCGCTCATTACAAATCTGTGTTTATGGAGGGCTTCGTTATATTGCAAGCAAAATTGAAGACACGTAAGGAACTATGTAGTCAGTTAGATTTTTCTGGAGAAAATGCTTGCGGCCAGATTTCCAACAAATTTTCTTGTGGGTTAATTAGTATAACATGTTTTATTCGAGTCGTTGGCTTTGCCTTCCTTTTATTTTCTCCGTTATCGCTGGCAAATCATTAATAAAGGCAGGGGGCGGGGGCTCATTCTGGCGAGGATATACGGTAAGTCATTACCCTCACAGGTGACATCTTTTCTCTAGGCCTTTGTGAACTAGTGGAGTTAGCCTTGGTTTCGAGCATAAGAGAGAACGATCACAGAATGTAACTATGGTTGGGTATCTTTCAAACTGAACCATTACAGGCCATATGGATTAATTCTGATGAGAACAATTTCAACAGTGTAGTCACACTGCCTTCTTATTGTAAAGTGGTGTAGAGCACATTAGCATAGTCTATTTCTTGTCGTAGCTAGTACATAACAATGGATTGATTATTCTACTGAAGTGTGCATGCACCAAAATGCTCATAAGGTAGTTAGAGATGCCTACAGCTGAAGTCTTGTAGCAGTGAGCTTTTACCTTTGCCGTTTTTCAGCTTTAAATACACGTTAACGGGCCTGTAATAGTCAACTTGACTTATGTTTTTCAAACAATACCACCCTACCTATTTCTAACCGTGATAGTCATTTTTCAGCCTACATTTGATGAAATGTTTGTTTTTCATTAGCCTAAAATACTTCACAGCTTGTCACGGCTTATCTGCTGAGAATCGCCCTATTTAAGAATTAGCATTATGTACAAATATAAAGGAAACAGATTAATTGCAAATAAAGATTAAGCCTTATATCTTGATAACAAAGACACAAATATTGTGAAAACTTTTATCCGGAAAACCAGTCAGATAAAAAGTACCGACTGGAATCAAGAATCACATACCTCCACATACTTCTACTGTTCACGATACCTTTGACGACCTGACTGAATTAACTATTTTGATTTGCTCGTTTGATAAAACAGTGTGTCATCTAAATTCGATGGTAAGTACAGGACCCCAATTACAGCCTCGAACACTTCAAGGATCAATTAGATAAGTCAAATGAAACATTTTTTGTAAGGAATAGTTTACCATACAGGCATATTAAGATTGGAAGTTAATGGACGAAAATGAACTTAAATACAGATATTTTTTAAAAAAACAAAACCCACTCATGCTAAACTCACTTTTCCTGAATTTCTGTACCAAATTTTCGAACCTCATCTCCTTGTCCTTCTTTTATTACTTGAATAGCCTCAGGCCGAGACATGTTATCATCAGGTCTATTTTCTTAATTTCAGAACTTCGGTCCGTTGAAGCTTTGTTTGCAATGTCGATGTGCACTCCTAATTTTCGTAGCACACTCTTTATTGAGTGCAAGTGTCTCACCCAAGACCAGGGCTAGACAAGTTGTTTTGGGAAATGAGATGTTTCTGAGAGAGGCTCCAGTTACTCGCCTCTCGATTTTTTCCTACTTGCGATGAAGGGTCGACCTAGGTACTTTTCACTTGAACAATCTTGTTGACTGTTGGCTTTTTTTTCACTATATCACGACGGCTCAGTCCATTCCTCGAGTTTTCAACGTGTTTTGTTTCCAGGATTGTGCATTACGAAAGCCCTTGGGGACATTTATAGAATTATGCAGCGATCAACAGAAACGCTGCAGCCGCATGAAACAATCACTTGCATTGTTACCTGTTAAAGAGCATACCGACATTGCAACAGCTACACAATGGAGGTATTGTGTCTAGCAAAGATCC
>JANTCA010064232.1:0-16273 GCA_024741275.1 Chironex yamaguchii | reverse complement strand
GAAAGCTGGTTGCCGAAAGTTCCAAAAGTCTCAGGTTTGGGCTCCAGGTCAGTAATGGTTGCCGCAAACGATAATGAAATATTAAAGTCTCGAAGTCCAGGAACACCAAAAATTAGATTTTGAACTGGAGCTTTCATAACATAGCATTGGACGGCTTTTTCAATGCTGTCAAAAATTACACGTAGATCAACGAAGCCCAAAGTTGATGCAAGGTTAAGCTCTTAAAGAACAATAACAAACATTGGTAGTGACATTCAACACAATGAAAAAAACAACAGCATGTAATAGTTGAAGAAACGGATAAACCAGCATTACACTCACATTATTCTGTGTATTTGGATTTTCAACTTGATAAGAAACCTTCATTGCCTCTTGTGTATTGAAAGCCTTGTAGAGCGACTATAAAAATACAAACCAAGCATTGCCTTAAACAAATTTTAAAATTAAGCAAAAGTATCCTGCATAAAGTATCCTTAGAATCAGTGATAAAAATGTTGCTCTCCTCACAATTGGGTCAAGAAAAATTAAATATTTTTCTTTTTCCTGAAAAAGATATTCCTGTTTAATCCTGAAATGCAGCAACATTTTTAAAAAATAAGAATCAAAACCATCCATCTAATCAAAACCATATCAGAGATACATCAAAGGTATCATATACCTGATTACCAATTTCCAGAAAGCCTTGTTGAAAGTTAATGTTAGATAGATAGATAGATAGATAGATAGATAGATGAATTATGTAATTTATTTACATCTCGAAGATTTGTGGAAAGTAACATACAGGCATTCATGAACTTTAGTGATTTATGTAGTTATTGGTAAATTGACAAATGATCAAATAATACACAGTGGTCACCTGTGATAAACATTGCAGTCAAAACCATTGAAATAACCTATCTTACATTATATTGCAGTGCATTACGATATAAAAATTTGTAATGTTTCAGACCTGAGATAGATATAACTTATACTCTTCCACATCAGGGTGAAGTTTTGTAAGCTGCTCATAGCTAGATGAAAGAGAAATAACAAAATTTTAATACCACTAATGTTTAGTGTCAAAGTTGTGAGTAAATAACTCTTGGACACAAAAATGTTATATATTAGCCTCTTCAGTTTCTGATGACAAAAGTATCTGTCATGTGGTCTCATAATAAATATTAAGGTTAAATGATAAAGGAGAACAAACTATACAATGCCTAGACCGAATACAGTTCATACGAGCAAGCAAAATAACAAACAAAACTACAAAATGCAGTTACACAAAGACAAAAATATTGGTTAAATAAAACTAAATAAACTACACAGTTCAAAGAGACATAATTGCCTTGAATATTTACAGTTTTGATAGTCCTCTCACCAATGATGGTAAAATGTTCATCAATATCAGTTAAACCCTTTAAATTTCTGCATCTCGTATCCAACAAGGCACATACTGGACAATTATAAATCTTTATTAAACTCTGGGATTTTGTGCTCTGTGCATTATTCCCCAAAGAAAATAAATGAATTAAATGAAAATCAGGTTTCCGTTATTAGAATCAGGCAAAGCTTTCATATATTGTAACAAACATTTTAACTGGTGATGTGCTATCTAAAGGATCGGTTTACTTACCATTCAGCAGCATTTGCAAAATCTTGCAAATGAAAGTAGCAATAACCAAGTAATGACAATGCTGCCCTTGACTGTAAATAAAATATACATTATAGGAAATAATAAGAGACTCACATAAAAATGAAAATGCCTGTAGAACGTGAGATAGTAGTGAGGAAAATTCTTCTCTAGTTTGTTAATCCCTAATGTGTTTTACTAATAATTTACAAATCTTAAGCTCTTCCACAGCAAATAAATGACAAAATACTATTAGTTGATATCTTGGTCGATGTTATTGCTGGAGACCTGGCCGAGTACGATTCCCATGTTTTATTCCATGGAAAATACAACTAACAATGCTCACAACGTTAGTGCCCTCTCTGTTGCTCAATGCAGGGGATGCTGCCCACGTTGCATCAATATGATCTATGGTCGAGACTGGTAGAAAAACTGGGTCACCATATGCCAGGAACTTGCCCAGAACTATGCCCAATGGCAAAGACTAATACACGACCTATACCCAGACTGAACCGCATGGAGCATGCTAAGAGGCAGCAGCACCTAGGAAGCTATGATGATGGTGATGATGAGTTGATACACAAACCAAAAATTTTCAATTCCTCAACCAAATTGATAATTGGTCAGCTCTTGACTAGCCTGGCATCTCAGATTCATGAAACATTTAAATCCAGGTATTAGTTTCTTATCAAAGTCTCTGAACTCCTTATAAAAGATACATTTTTTGAGTAATTACTGAGCTTTCATTTATGGTACATTTACTTTCTAAACCCTTTCATGCTGAAACTCTGAAATATAGCACTAGAACATGAGACAGTACCAGCCTCACCAGTGTTCAGCTTTAGGGACCTCCTAATAAGCTATACCTTTGCTGTACTCCCTTTATCATCAAAAGAAAAATTATTGCTGTGGCTGTATCATACACTTTTACTTTACTCATTGTCTGAGATCTGGCTTGCAGTCATCAAGAACAGGTCTGATTGTGAAAATCTGTAACACTGTAACACAAGGACAGCTTTGCTGTTATGACTCTTGATAATATTTACTAATGAACTACTGGTCAGACGTGGTTGCCTCTGTTTTGTGAAAAAGACATTCATGTAATCTTTTACAGTGGCGGATCTAGAAAGTTCAAGGGGGGAGGGGGGTGTTCCAGCTTGAAGACTTTTAGTGGTTAGACATGTAAACTGTATGTTGCAGGCATGCACTCAATGACCGGAGGTCATTGCTCAAACAGCTGGGGGGGCCTGGCAGGAGTCCATGGGGCAGAGCCCCCATGAGCTCCCAAAGCTTGGCAATTTCTGAGGCCTGAAAATGGCTTACGATCTTGCGATTCTCCTTTGGCTGTTCAATAGAAAAACAAGTTATATATACATAGCCCCTTAATATCCAGGCATTAGTGAAAAATGAGAGTCATCCAAACAGAAGTATTGATGTTTCTAAAAAATAGCATATATGTGATAGCGCTCAGAAAAGCAAAAATCTATGATTGGATCAATAAGGGTTATGAATGGAGAGTAAAGAGATCAAGAAAAACAACCAATTTAGCTACTACATACCAGGTTATCTAAATGCAAGAACTGATGTTGAAAACTTCTGTCAGTTTATAGCTATAGTAAAATATTTGGTATAGTTTCAAATAATCTTCTTTTACCAGTCATAAACCTTTCTTTTACTGCTTGGAGGTTGACTTTCCAACTTGTATGAATAGCCATCAGGGCCAAACCATTAAGTCGTTTGGCACCCATTGTTGATCTCAGATAGCTCTTCAATCTCCTCATTGTACTAAAAGATCTTTCACACTCTACAGATGTTAATGGCATTGTACAGAGAATCTTCAACAGAATTTTTACATTTCAAAACAGCACTTAATCACAAGCTGCTAGTGCCTTACCAGCTGTATCTGGTATAACATCTTCTTCTATTTTTCTTAGCTGCCAAAATGTGAAACACTCAAATGTTTCTTCTCTTGAAACCGACAAATGATCAAGCAAATCAACGGCATTGGCATACCTTCTTTTAAATTCTATCCAACAAAATATCAACATGGCAAAGGGGGGGGGGTCTGGCAACCAGGAACCCCACTAAATCTGCCCCTGTTTTATTGCGGCTGATTGCACACTATCTCAAATGCTGGGCATCTGCTCTCTTAATAGCAGATAACTATATAATGAGTGTATTGGTACATGTAAGTGCATTGGTACACATACGTATATTCAAGAAAAAGTAGTGCACTTGGGTCCATTTGAAAATAAGTGACTTGTCACCTTACTTCAGGACCTAGCTTTTCAGTTACGAATAACAAAACCAACACAGAAGGGCAACCAGTGGCCTCCGACAACCTTAAATGTTTGAAAGTAATAAAAAGGGCTAAAAAGTATCTACAAGTACTTCCCCACTAAAATGTACTACACAGCATTTCAGCAAGATTCTATTAGCTATTGTTGAACAGACCAATGTTTACAATATCGGTCTAGTTATTGAAGTATGTGGCAGGACACCCTAAATAAGTTCACGGAATCTGCAACACTTCCCAGAGGTTAATACCAATGACCAGTTAAAATAGTTCAATTTACCTGTGGGTGCTTTTCAAGTTCTGTTGTTAGGTACTGTACTGCCTCTCCATACTTCTGAAACTTAATCTGGAAAGTAGGATGAGAATGAAAATGCATATGTACAGGGCAAAGACAGGAGCAGGCTGGGCAATGTAATTTTAGTTTGTTATTATAGTAAACTTAAACTTCGATATCTATAATCCTTCACCAAGTTCAAGTTTCATAGTACACTGGCATTGGTATTTGCGGAATATAGTGTGGTCTCGACAAAATAATATCTTTTTAATTCAACTCTACCCAAAGTGTACTTTCGTGGAGAAGTAAGTTAACACTTGACAAGCGAAAGGCTATAAGGTCATTTTTATCTTGACCATGAGACACAACGGTCGAACTATCAATTCATGAACTGACCTAGAAAACGAGTGGTATAAACGATTCCTTTTTTCTTGTCCAAAATCGATTTAAAATACCAAATTTTGGATGGCACTTACTAGTCCATAAATCGTGGAGGTGAATTCTCCATCCTTCAAAACAAGTCCCATGCTTGAAAGTAGATCAGCAAACACTGGCTGTCAATCACAATACAATAAAATCGTGAGCAACTCCGCTCAGTGGTGTATCATGCTCATATTTTGTCCACTAAAAGATTGAAAACCGATTTATATTAAATCCAATGTATTAGATCCAATGGTGATCACAGCGCTACATCGTACAAATCTTCTACATGCTATTCGACAATTACTGGCTCAATACCAAACTTAACTATCTTTTACACCAAGCACATTGCAGGGACACACTCTGATGATATCATTTGGTTACATTTTTAAAAAATAAAAGCATTAAATCTGACTGTATTGCAAGGATTTTTAAGCTTATTAGCATTGCTCCTTACCTACATTTAATATTCATGCTATCGTGTGTTTATATTGTTCCTGTTGTTGTGTAGTCATGGATTTTCAAGTAACAATCGGGAAAAGACTGGACCGAGAAACATGTCTGCCTACAACGATAGGCACCATAGACATAAGAAATCTGTATAGAAAAGTGTTAAACGTATGTCCCATGTTATCTCCAGCATATCCAGCTTATTGTAGAATGTGGCATGACATTGTATTCCCTACTTTGTCTTCTGTTATTTCCTGAATCTTTTTCAGGTGAATGTTGAGTCGCATACATTTAACAGGCGCTGACCGTTACGTCTTTTGCACACACCCTATTTTTACTGGAGTTGTAGGTACGAGGAGCGAATTCTAAAAGCAACAACAGCAAAATGTCAGTTTATTCTCACTATGCTGATGACACCTTTACCTTATTTAAGACAGAGTTGGCTTGTGACAGGTTTTTCCAAAAGTTTGACTAGATCGGCCTACACCTAACACCCCAATTTATCGTCCAAAAGGTGCAAGCTTGTTGCATTTTCTTGATGCTTTGGTGAAAAAACTTGGAAAAATCATTTATATATATATATATATATATTACCCATGAGAGGAACTTTACCGCAATGGCTACATTGAAAGGGAGTCGACTGGGCTCCAACTGGCAATCCTCAGACGTAAAATCCAACACTCCAACCTCCGTGTAATATAAGCGTTTCGTATAAATAGGTTGCCACATACATATACTTTCCTTTCTAACGATTCACACTTTGAAGAGTGTCAGACTAAAAAAGCTTTTAATGCATAAAACCAAACAATAGAAGATAAAAAGCAAAATAAAGCCAAACCATTTTGATGTAAAAAATCCGAAAAAATCCAAACCATTTTCATATAAAAAGCCAAAATAAAGCCAAATTTTCAAAATTTCAATGCAAAAAAGCCCAAAAGAGCCCCTAAAACAAGCTTGAGGATTTTTGTCTTAATGTAAATCATCACCACTTTCGGGATCCACTTCCTCGGTGACACTGGCACAACTTGCCTCCCGGGCTCACTCAAATCGTGGTACATTCTTAAATAAAACAGCTCTAACATTAATTTTGTAACTAAAATGTCACAACAGTATTTTTCTTCAAATCTAAACTTGCTGCGAATGTGCACCTAGGCATTAAGCAAGTCAATGCCCATTCTATTCCGAACCTTTGAATTCACTGCCGTAACTTGGGGAAAATGCGCTCCACTACAGCATTACTTCCTGGAGCAGTGAGGCAAGCCAGGGCATATGTTGCATGCTCTTTGAATGTCTGCTGTTCGAGCATATTCTTGAACTTGTTAATTGTAGCCCAGAATGCAACAATGTCATCGAGAACTTTATTATCAAAAACGAACTCTTCTTGCCAGTCTCTGTGGACAATCTTTCTTTTTTGATCCTCGATTGTCTTTCCATTTTCATAATGAGCTCTTGCAAAGATAGCTTATCAAGCCGACGCCTTGACGCTGCATTCAAGACATTTTAGTGGCTTAAAAACCCCATTCCTTTGAGAAGATGTACCAGCTTTATGGGCGAAAAAGGAACATCTTTGGTTGACATCAGTGATCCTTGCTTCAGCTGCAGTTGCATTTCGATGGTTGCCAATACACAATTGGCATTCATTTCTTCAAACTCTGTAACCAGTGGTGATATGAGATGAAAGTACAACAAATAGATTGGGTCATTTTGCATTTCCAAAATCATGTGTGCTTTGTAGCGTGAATCCTGAAAGCTTGCTTGCTCATTAGCCTTGAAGTAGGCCTTCAGCCCCGCCCGGTGGATGGGACAAGTGTACATCACCTTACTTCTTACCGGCCATAATGTCTTTAAAAACTCTCAAAAGGTAATTTTGACCCTTTGTTCTTATCATCTGGATTCAGTACATTAAGAAATGTATTGAAGGCGTCTCTCTAAATACTGCTATTGAAAAACCATTTAGGTATCTCTGCTAAGAGGTAGCTAAGACTTTATGAAATCTTCTTAAAAGCATATTCAAGACAAAGTGCTAAAGAAAGACAAATGCATTTTACTAGAATGGAATTAGGAGCAACAGCTTTCATTGGTGGTGAAACAGAATTGTGTTCATCAACCTTCAAAGAAGCTCCATCACGTCCAAGACCAATGCAATCCTTCATCCTTAGTCCTATACTTTCAATACATTTGTTAATGCGTTCGATGATACTTTTACCAGTTGCCTCTATAATTGGAATGAAGTCAACAAAACCAAAAACAATCTTGTCTTGCTTCTTACAATGATACCTTATGACGACAGTCAATAACCTGGTGGAAGAGACATCGGTTGATTCATCTATCATGAGTGGAAATTTCTTACTACACTTGTAATAATCTCATGCACTTTCCTCTTTGCAGCTTTCAGATTCTTTCCAGGTGACTTCTCTTTCTGTTCTTTGTAATGAGTTCACCTAAATTGTCTACTGTAAGAATAGCAGTGCGACATGACATGGCGATGGCTATCTTTATTTTAGATTCCTTTACTTGGTCATCTGGTTTCTGAAAGCATTTTCCTTGCAGTGGTCTTGTCATAGAGAAATCCTTTATTCTTCTAATATGCTTGTCTGTATTTTCATGAGTTGCAAGATTTAGTGCCCTAGGGTGAATTGATGCTCAACAGAGTCAGCAAAAAGTGTTCCCCCTTCCACCAGAGGCTTTCAGAACTCATATATACTTTGAATACTTTCGTCTGATATCATACTGTCCTGTCCATTTACTTGTCAGTATACAAATTCAATAGATTTTACACAGGAAACAACACAAGAATAACACAATTGAAGTTCTATGCGCAATTGACCATCCCTGATTGTAAGATTGCTGGAATTGGGTTGAGACACAATGTGTTACAGGGTACAGTAGCAAATTATAATAACAGGATACCAGAGCGACCAATGCTCAAGCGGCACATGTTGAAATTGACCCTTAACTCCCTAATATAACACAAAAGGACAGGTGTCTAGCACTTAAGTTGTAGAAAATGTGAATATCCTAATTGGCTGGTCATGCAATAAAAGCAACTCAGATATTTTTTCATTACCCAAGGGGCAACGCTCCAAAGACAATGACCTATCCTATGTCTGGTGGGTTTAGTCATACCACGTGCATCAGATGCTGTTTGCCACTTGAATTATAATGGCTTCATGTGGTTAGATAAAACTTATAATGCTTGGATAAAACTAATAAAGCTTTTCCACGCAAGGAACTGATACAAAAAGTGGAAAAGGTCCCAAGCCAAAGAAACTCAAAATAGGCAAATTTTTGAAATTTGGCTTTTGAACAACTTCCAACAAATTTCCAACCTTGTCTGCAATCTGGAGTGCTTTCACCATCTGTTACTTTTGCATAATAGACAACTAGGCCCAGTCTCTTCTTTACAATGCTTTTTTTGAAAAACTATTGCTTCCTTCACCCTGATGCATATCCGTTGCTGGCGGGAAGATTAAACCCAGAGGGCTCAGCTGTCTTGATGAGCCTCTGATTACTCATCGGAATATACTCAGGATACGTTATCCATTTTCCTACTTGGTTGACTCCCGAAAAGCGCAAGTCAACGAGATAAGCATATTCTAAGTAAGTCAAACAATAACCTTTTTACCATTTGCTGGTGGTCGGCCTTTGACAGTGCTTGCAAGGTCGCGTTGAACTGATAAAGGCTGATTATTGCTGACAAGTTTTTCTTTTTTTGTTTTGCGACTCGGTATCTAGAGAAGGCCCAATAATTATAATACAGCTGCACGGAATACAAGCAACAAATGAATATTGTATTGAGATACTTTTGTATGTTACATCCTAGCGTATTGAATAATTGTTTGTTTTGATAAAGCACGTCTTGTGCCTGGGAGACGTTAGATTTAAAGGGATTGTAAATAGGATTTGTCTGCACGTAGACATTTTCGTTCGTTGACGTTCAGCATGAGTAACAGTTTACCTTAAAGCCTAATGACGCTGAATCATTTTTGGTTTAAACCGCGGTAAACATGTCGCCCGCCCATAATAGTTATCTTTCGAGCGTAGACCCGAAATTGCCCCATTTTTAACTTAGCGTGAGGTGCCTGGTCAAGCATCCACGAACCACCGATTTACTTACTGAACGAGGGACTGATGCTGTTCACAATTCCTTCTTGTAAACATAATATTAATGAACTGCTCTGAATAACTAATTTACCTCAAAACAAACATTACTTTTTTCACTGTCAAGTTTCCTTGTCTAGAAACATCAGTGAGAGACCGTCGTTCTGATTGTGATGTGGCATGCCCAGCGATGCAGAAAATATTCCATAACAGACAACTCTGAATTCTAAAATTTGCAGGTCTGCAAGGAGCCCTGCCACTGACAATCGAAACGCCGTGCGTGCTTGCTTGCTCGGGTGTAGCCAGGGTTGCTGTTTTATTTGGTTAAGGCAGTCAGGGGCGTTGTGGCCTGACGGGACACCGGGAGATGTCCCGGTGGGCCCCTATCAAGGTGACCTTTGAAAATTCATGATAATATTTATAATGTGTTGGAAATTTTGTTTAAACTAGCTCTTCTTTGAAGTCATGTTAGGGGTACTTGAACTGGCCCCTCTACAGAAATTGACTGAGAGTCAGTGTCTCTGATTTCGACGACTGGGCCCGTTGACAGAAACTGGGAATGCTGTGGACACTAGCATGTCAACAGCTTCGTTAGCACCCCAAGATGAATGGGCCCCATATTATAAAATTTTCCAGGCCCTATTTTCAGAGCCACAACGCCCCTGCTGGCAACAGTAATGAAGAACTGATAGAACATTTGCTAATTCTGCACGGAATACAAGCAGGGTATGTTAATCCAGGGATTGAAGAGTAATGGCACCCTGGATTTATTTAATATAGCAGAAAAGACTTGCAATGTGGGTATGAAGCTCTGCTGGTCACAATCATAAAATTACTTTTTACTTGCAAATTTAAGTTTTTATGATGTGTGTACTCTTGCAAGTTGTCAGATAAAATTCAACAAATTATTTTACATGGAAATTTAAAACTACTGCTTTTGACAACGTTGATGGGCAATGTTCTTTTGTGACAGTTGTTACATGTAGAAATTACTGTCAACCATTTACATCTCCCAGTGAATCGATTGAAGCTAGGTGTTATTCATGTTATTCATAACCTTTCAGTCCTACATTAAGGATACTAATCATTTCCTTCATAGATTGCAAGAGCTAGGTGAATTGCCTGAGAATGCATTCCTCGGCACTACTGATGTTGTGGGCCTACATCTTAACATTCCATATGAGCATGGTCTCTCAGCACTTCATCAAGTTCTTAATGCCCGCAAGGAGACAGACACACATCAGTACCTACATCACAAATCATGCCATCCATTCCATACAAAAAAAGCCATACCTTACAGCCAGGCATTGAAGTCATGCAGTATATGTTCGAATATGCATCTTTTTAATGCTAGAACTTCCCAGTTAGCTAGTTGGTTGAAGGAAAGAGGATACCAAAAGGAATTTGTAGAAAGTCAGATAGAAAGGGCTAAAATTTTAGATAGATAGTCGCAATTAGAGGAGAAGGAGGTTAACAAATACAGAACAGAAGAAACTACACTAGTTATCACTTATCATCCAGCTTTAAGTTGAACCATTGATATAGTTAGGAAGTACCAGTCAGTTTAAAATTCATCAGATAGTTTAAGATCACTGTTTCCTAGCCCACCATTAGTTTCATTTTGTCTTTGCAGATCACTTAAAGATGTTTTAGTTAAAGCAAGGTTAGAAAATCGAAGTAAGAATGGTTGTTTTAAGTTTGGTAAAAGGAGATGTCAGGTTTGTGAAATTGTGGAAGAATGTAATAGTTTTAGGGGTAGAAATAGTGAGAGAGAATATAACATACATATTACTGTGATTCCAAAAATGCAGTTTACATGTTAAGAGTGCAAGATTTGTGATAAACAGTATATAGGAAGCACAAAGTTTAGAATTATATATAGTAATTACAAGGTAGCTAATAGAAAGTTTAGGCTGGGTCAGAGTGTACCTCGGGCAGAATTTTTAGTCACTTTTTAGAGGAGTGGCATACTGGTTTTGAGGAAGATATCAAGGTTCTAATCATAGATGAAATAGTTGGTGATAGGTATAGAGAGTTTTTGGCAATGTAGGTTGAGTAGTTGTGTACCAGATGGGTATAGATGTATAGGGTATGGATCTTATATGCTCTTATGTTTTCATGTTTATCATTTATATTTTACCTCTTTTATTCTTAACCTGTAGGGTCTACTCTGGTATTTCTACTTTTGTGTCTGCTTTTCTTTCTTGGACATTTGGTGATAAGTGTAATTGTTCTCTTGTGTATTTTTAAAATAATCAGGTATGTGTCCGTTTATATGTTTATACAATATATCAAAATTCTTGTAACATCTGTTCTTTTATGTATTATCTTCTATTCTTATATATCATATAACTTATGTAACACTTGTTTTGTTTGTTCTATGAAAGGTCCATGTATGCAAGTTAGAACAGTTTTCTGAAGAATTGTTTGAAACGTTAAGTTTTTATTTCTTGAAATTTATATGTATGTATGTATATGTGTGTGTATGTATGTATGTATGTATGTATGTATATGTATGTATGTATGTATGTATGTATGTATATGTATGTATAAAAATGGCACTCTTTGGGCAGGTTGGTCTGTACAAGCAAACCGAGGAGCAGTTTGCCGACTATGTCGATCGTTTCGACTTGTTTCTGGCTGCTAACCAGATTCCAGTGGATAGACAAGTTAGTGTTTTTTTGGCCACAGTCGGACCAGATGCGTACAAGTTGTTAAAGGACCTCTGCAGTCCTGCTATGCCCTTTAGTAAAAGCTATTCCAAGCTTATGACTTTACTACGACGGCACTATAAGCCGAGCCGATAGTCATAGCCAAAACACACAAGTTCTGGACGTCAACCCAGGCAGCAGATGAGACGATAGGGGCATACATCGTCCGCCTAAAGTCCCTTTTATCTACCTGCAAGTTCGTTGATTTCTTGACACAAGCCTTACGGGATCGCCTAGTATCAGGACTTCACTCGAAATTGAGGAAAACGCAATGTCATCTACTAACCATAGTGCATTTGACATTCGATGCAGCATGGAGGAAGTGTATTGTCGATGAACTGGCCTCATAAGCTAGTCTAATCACTATCGGCTCTCAAAAAACAGAGGAGACAAATGATATTCTACTTACCAAGTCGAGACGTCCTAATCAGGCAAACCCATGTTGTAGTTGTGGCAGTTTTGAGCATTTCCACGCTCACTGCCGTCATTACGCTGCATCCTGTCACAAATGCAAATGTAAGGGACATTTGCAAAAGATGTGCCCTTTTGAATCAGCCTCGGTTTTGCTGCACAGGCAAACACGTGGTCCAAGAGGTAAACAAAGCAACCACAACAACCAGAAAGGACCGATGTTGAACCAAACGAAGTTTTTGGACACAGACGAATCAGAGGACGACATCGACGAATTTTTCGGATTACATTCACCCCAGGAAAACAGGATCAAGCCGTACAAGGTATCTGTAACTGTTGAGGGGACTAGTTTAGACATGGAAGTGGACACTGGGGCTTCCCTGTGGACTGTTGGGGAAGTATGGTTAGGTAAACACCTTAGCAAAGGTCTTAAATGGCCTCAAGCACACTAGCATTAAGCTCCGTAGTTATACGGTTGTTTTTGTACCATTGTTAGGAACTGTTAAGGTACCAGTAAGCTATAATGATAAGGAGTATGGTCATTTTGACCTTCTTGTTGTTAAGGGTAATCGCCCTGCATTGCTAGGTCGTGACTGGTTGCACCATATTACTTTAGACTGGCCAAACATTTGCTGTACGTCTATCAATCAACATGTTACAGTTCCCAAGCCTAACCAAACCAGTGTTAGCTCATCGGCCATAGTGCCTACATCACAGGGTTCCCTCAGAATTTGAATAGTATTTTAGAGCAGAACAGTAAACTTTTTGAAATTTCTGAGAAGGGTATTGTTGGTTTTGTAGCACAGCTTAGGTTAAAGCCGGGGGTCAAGCCTGTATTCCAAAAGGCAAGGCCTGTCCCTTATTCTTTGACACGACAGGTTGAGCAGGAATATTCCAAGCTAGTTGCTAATAAGGTCCTACAGCCGGCTTCCTACAGTGAATGGGCCTCTCCCATTGTTCATGTGAAGAAGGCTGGTGGTAAACTCCGAGTCTGTGGGGTCTATAAACGTCTCAATGAGTGTATTGAAGATGATGGGTACAACTTGCCTAATATACAAGATATGTTGGCAAAGCTTGTTATTGATGGCAGTCAGCCCAACTTTTTTTCAGCTCTAGATTTAGCAGGGGCTTTTAATCAGCTACATTTGGATGCTGAATCTTCCCAGCTGCTTACATTGAATACCCATAAGGGACTCTTCATGGCCAGATGTCTGAGCTATGGTGTCAAGACTGCACCACCTATCTTTCAAGCAACAATGGATAAAATTTTATCAGGTCCCCCTAATGTGTTCTGTTATATTGATGATATTCTGGTGGCAACCAACACTATTGATGGCCACATGGAGACATTAAATGCAGTCTTCCAGAGATTTCATATGCATAATGTCCACCTGAATGGCAGCAAGTGTAAATTCCTTCAGAAGGAGCTACAATATCTCGGCCATTTATTAAATAAGGATGGTGTCAAACCCCTACAGTCCAAGATCAATGCCATCCAGCAGGCTCCAGCTCCTACAACAGTATCTGAGCTCAAGTCATTTCTGGGCATGGTCAACGTCTATGGCAAGTTTTTGCCAAATATGTCTTCTCAATTACATCCATTGTATTCCTTATTGCAGCATGGTAAGGTGTGGAATTGGTCACCCCAATGTGACCGGGCGTTTGGGTTAGCCAAGACTGCTCTTAGTGGCAATAATTTACTCGTTCACTATGACCCAAACAAACCTTTAATCTTATCCGCTGATGCATCACCATATGGTATTGGTGCAGTCCTCAGCCACAGGATGCCAGATGGATCTGAGAAGCCCATAGCATATGCATCTCGCACATTAAATGCTGCAGAGCGCAATTATGCACAGATTGAATGAGAAAGCCTTGTAATGATTTTTGGGGTTAAGAAATTTTATTTGTATTTGTATGGCCGGAAGTTTACATTGGTGACAGACCATAAGCCTCTCATTAGAATTTTTGGGTCCAAGGCTGGCATACCAGCCTTGGCAGCTGCCTGGATGCAGCGTTGGGCACTTTTGTTTTCAGCCTACCAATATGATATTGTTTACCGATCTTCAGGTGCTTATGCCAATGCAGACATGTTAAGTCGACTCCCCCTCCCTGCACCATCAGACGTTGATTGTGATGAACATTTTTTGCATCAAACGGTTGTTGATTCCTTGCCTGTTACTTCCACTCAGGTTGGAAAATTGACTGCCAGAGACCCTTTGTTGTCCAGGGTATATGACTTTACTTTGCTAGGTTGGCCACAAAGCTGTACGAACCCTGAGGGATTTTTGGATACGTCGACATGAGTTGTCTATTGAGGATAAATGCCTCATGTGGGGGCAACGTGTTATCTTACCTCATGCCTTGCAGTCACAGATGTCGTCTGAATTACATTCTGGCCACCCTGGCATGAGTCGTATGAAAGCTCTGGCCCGCTCTTATGTCTGGTGGCCAGGACTAGATAATGATATCGAAGCCATGGTTAGAAGTTGTCCAGAGTATATCGACAGCCACAAGATGCCCAGCTGTGCACTATTATTCTTATGGCCATGGGCTACGGAGCCATGGCAGCGTATACATGTGGATTTTTTATAAATTAAGGGTCAGTCATTTTTGCTAGTAGTGGACAGTCATTCAAAGTGGTTGGAAGTTTTTTCCATGAATAGCACTTCTGCCCATGCTACCATTCTTAAACTTCGATCCTTATTTTCTGCATTTGGTTTGCCGCTACAGGTGGTTTCAGATAATGGACCTCACTTCATTGCCACAGAGTTCAAGCAATTTTTGGCTCCAAATTGTATCCAGCAGACCCTCAGTCCTCCCATGTACCCTGCTACAAATGGACTTGCTGAATGTCATGTACAAACCTTTAAACACAGTTTTCTAACTTTTACAGCAGCACTTCCACTCCATCATAAGGTGGCACGCACACGTCTTACCCTTGTCAAACCTAATCTCAAGCATAGGGTAGATTCCAAGCAGCAAACCTCCAAGCAGCACCATGATGGTCGCAAAGGTCCAGCCCCATCGTATGACATGTACCAACCTGTTAGTGTCAGAAATCTGAGGGGAGGGAAAGAAAAGTGGATCCCTGGAACCATCGTACAGATTATAGGCCCAAGATCCTACATTGTGAGGATACCGGGTAACCAGAGAAGGTTCGTCCATGTGGACCATCTGATACCCAATGATATTATTAGAGGTCAGTGTACAAGTGCAGGCAGAAGAGATCATGTAGATTTGCCTAGTAGTACCATAGATTTACATGGCAGTACAAGTCTAGCTACCACAGGAAGTTCACCATCTATAACCACAAATCCATGTGCCAATCAAGATGGTCATACCTCATCTGCATCACAGGAGCTGCCTGCCCCAACTGAACATACCAGTACCAATGCTTCTGAACGACTCACTGAGACACCTACTGAATGCTCAATACCAGCAACTTCTGACGTGGTCATGGTAAAACATTGCCGATTATTACGAGGTCTGGTCGTGTTGTAAAACCCAGACAAATACTAGACATTTAATCTTAGTTATGAATTAGTTAGAGTATGATGTTACAATATCATTTTTATGTGCTAGGTAAAAATCTAAAGGGGAGGAATCGTGATATAGTGACTGAGCATCACTCAGCAGTCACCTGATCTTTATATTTTGATTATGTAGCATTAATGCTAATGTTGTCTGATGCAAGTCTGGTGTAACCCTCTTGTATATATTCAATGACAATCTGTAATTAGTTGAGAAAGAGAGATCAAGAAGTAACCACGTCTGTCTCTTATTGTGTCACCATTGTCTATACTGGACATACTTGCACTTGGGATTAGTGTTCTTCCAGTACATAAAATATATCGCCTTGAAAATTTGTGGCATTGCGCTAAAATCACACTTAAAAGCTTTTTTCGTCTGATACTCCTCAGAGTATGAAACTTCAGAAAGGAAAGTATATGTATATGGCAACCTATTTATACGAAACATGTAGCAAAACTAGCCAA
>JANTCA010064221.1:4038-16274 GCA_024741275.1 Chironex yamaguchii | reverse complement strand
TGTATAAAGCGCTATTACTTTTGGCTTACTCTTAGACATGTAATGTTCTCTCAAAATCTTCAGAGCTCCTCTTCCATCGTCTTTTGCATCCCTCATGATTAACAACAGGCTGCGGTCATCCAAAAACTGCACCAACTCCGCGTAGGCTTCCGCGTTTTTTCCTGCATTCACGATGCCACTACTAGCGGTGATGACTTCATGTAGGTTTTGGATCCTCATAAAACCTAAGAATTTGTCTCCCAAAGTTCGTACTTCCGTTCATCGCCGTCGAACACCAATCTATGACTTCTGGGCCCATAACCTGTTAGCAGGTTAGCGTGAGAATTCGACATAACAGCGGTAAATAACTCAAAATCAACTCTGATGAACAAAACTCAACTGCACGTGATGGTTCAACATAAGAAAAAAAACCCACGAAACTACATGTACATCCGGGTAACATCCTACAACTGTTACCCAGTCATATGCCTCGTCCTCAATATATATAACATACACTATCAGGATAACAGGTTACATACATGTTAACACCATTATGGCTTAAATATTTGGTGAAGGACTTTTAAGGTCCTTGGTATTATGAGACAAAACCCAGTAGTGGGTAAAGGAAAATTCATTGACTATTTCTGTGATTTGGCATTTGAACAGTGTCAGATATATGTAGTATCTCAACAGACACATTGCTTTGATATAATTGTCAAGAGTGGAGCATTACCCAATAGATGCACTAAGTGGGATCCAACTGAGGCCCAAAATGGTAGTCCTCAGAAGCCAACACTCAAAATTCCATGCTATCATGGCACAAAGATTTGGACTTCCAAAGTACTTGGCATTACAAGTTGGGTAAAGGGAAATTCTTTAATTGTTTCTGTGTTTCGGGAAAGGTGGCAACAGCCTCTTCCACCTCTGTACGAGGACACAAGTTTTCTTCTCTAAGCCTTTAAATATTTCCACTTTACTTTTTGTGAGTATTAGCTTTATATTAATTAGTGGAGCCTACTTATAAACCAATAATGAAAAAAAAAACACCCAATACAAAACAGAAAATCCTAAGGGAGACATATCTAGTTCTTGTGGGTGGAACAGAGAATGCAATAGAAATAGTAATAGGAAAGAGGTAATAGGAAAGAAGTCATATCTAAAGGAAAGATGTCGTATCTAAAGGAAAGAAGTCGTATCTAAAGGAAAGCAGTTTTATCTAAAGGGAAGAAGTCATATCTAAAGGAAAAACATGGTGGACAATTAAGTAATATATAGAAAGACTATGTTTAGTAAATAATAAGTCCCAAATGTTGGTCTTATGGTGGCAGGAAAGATCTGGTGTCCATTTGATATGAAAATAGCTGTAAATTAACTAATTCACATAGTACGTTAAGGATTTTAAGCCCTGGCAAAAAATATCAAACATGTTTGAACAGACCTATGGTACATGTGAGAAATACTTAATATTGATAATCTTTGATTAATAGTCCTGTCAATATTTTGTCTGTTCCATCTGCTGGATAGTCATATCCTATCAAGTATTGTGGAAATTCATGCACAGGTAGAGCAGTACCAAAATTGGAATTTCTTTCTTCACACCACCTTCAGATTATCACACAGAAGGATCTATGCATAAGGCTAATGCTTATTTTTAGTATACATTGTAAGTTTTAAACAATCTAACTTTGTAGCATTGGTAACCTTTGCATATTACATTAACAACAGAAGCATAAAGGCATTTTTAATTATACCACAACTATCACTGGGAGGTACAGGTGTACTGAATTGTCAAATAAAAGTTTCTGTATTATTGACCTCATACTTATTTAACTAAAGCAGTGCTTCTCAACCTTTATTTTCACTCTCCCCCCCCCTCCTGAGCTGAAACTGCTAGCCTAACACATCTTATCAGACCCTGGGTAGAATGGATGGGACTCGCCACCTCCCTTTGTGGTATGGAGGAAACAAAAATCTGCCCACACATTTTTCGTGTGGAAAAATTTCATATAGTATAGTGCATTTCTTCTCTTCCTAAAATCGTTATGGTCATCATTTCCCTTCCCCTTTTAGGGTACCCATTTGAGCCCCATGTATGCTCAGATGCGAAGGGAAAGCAAAAGCAACAAGTTATAAAAATTTGCTAAAAGTGCCATAAGCCACTGTTTGCACCATATGCATGTTTCGTCATCCCTCCCCACTTCCTGACAGCGATCAGAACCCTTGCAAAAAACGTACCTTATCATTTTTAACCACAAAATGTATCTATTTGATATCACTGTTATTCAAAACACAACCATAAAAAATGAGAAATGTTCATCTCAATGAGATCCTTGAGCTTGATGCTTTCGAATGAGGGCATCAATATCAGGAATAAATCTTTTCAATTTCAGCCGTAAATCACCTTGATTTGTCATGTCCAGGCTACCACGTTTCTTTGTTAATATATCCTTTGCAGCACTGAAGGCACACTCCACCAGATTTGTAGTTGGTATGAAACCAAATATTTTAGTTTTGGCATCCAGAAGAGTCTTGTTGGGTCCTTGTAAACTCTAGAATATTCAGGGCATTCAGCTTTTCAAACTTATCAGCAAGATAAAATACTAGCACGTTGGCATCATTTCCTCTCAGTGCAACCATTTCGTCTTTGCCTGCTAAAAACTTGTGCAATTGGTCATAGAACTCAACAAACCTGGTGAGACAATTACCTTAAGAAAGCCAACGTAATTCTGTGGGCAGCAGGAGACAGACATGTTTTTATCCCATTTCGTCGCAGAATGCATTAAAGAGATGTTCTGTTTTTGCATTATCAAATTGATATACTTAATGACCGCTTTAAGAGCCGTATCTAAAGAGGTTTGGCCACAAGGCTTTCTCTGTGAATGACACAATGTACTGTTATTACACTTGGATTATCATCTTTCATGAGCCTTAGTACTCCTTGCTGTCTACCCATCATTGCTGGTGCACAGCGGTATACCATTGTCCGTCATGTATTGTTTGTATATTCTGTATTCTGTTTCATGTTTCACCTTCAAGTCTTAGAAGTATCGAAGTGTTTTCTCAGCACAGTCTCTGTGTTCAGTAGTCAGGTGTTGTAGTAGCTTCACAGGCCTCATTGAATCATTGCACAAGGTTTGTTCTCATAACATACATAGTGGCAATCGTTCATCATGTGATGCTGTAATGAATCCGTATTTGAGATAGTCAATGGAATATTTTCTCGCTTTTACTTTTGCAGTTGTAGCATTGCTCCTGTTCACTGATAAGTTAGTTTTCAGTTTATCTCGATGGTGTGGGAAGAAACAGTGCACAAATACCCAGCTGCACAGTGGGCAATCACGTGCAAGACTGTTGCAGCATGTGCCTAACAACCAATCAGAGACCCATTTTTCAGAAATTTAATTTACCCAACCAGCCAAGTGACGTCAGTATACGGTGTAGACTTCAGTGGGATGTCTCACATTACGTTTCACTTCAGACAGAATGCCCATGACAAGGAAACAAACTTAGTACTTGAAGACCAAACTGGAACCTGAGTTTGCTGCAAGAACATTTGAATATGATTTTTTCCTCTGGAGCAATTTCCCCCCTCTTTTTTGAGGTACACTTTCCAATTCCCCCCTAACTACAAATTTCTCCCCAAGTCCCCCTTAGTTATAAAATTCCTCCCCGTGACTTTCCTATTCCTCCCTGGGGGTCCGCATGGACCCCGGTTGAGAACCACTGAACTAATAGTTTTGCCAATTGCCTCGCAGTTGGGTTATGCAAAACATATTTTGAACCATGTTTAACAGATATCTAACCTGAAGCATATTGGCATGTTTATCCAAAACTTTGCACTGACTGCTTTTACTTGTGTAAAATGTATAAAGCAAACCTGTTGTAGCCAAGCAGTAGCTTTAATGTTTTATATCCTAACATAGCACTGTTTGTAGAGAGCTGGGAGTCAGCGCAGGCTTTAAGTGGCTTGTTTGATTTGGACAATAAGCAGGAAAGTTAATCCCTTGAGAATGGGTTCCACGGGTTTCTTATATCCTCTTTCAAGTGGCTTTCAAACCCTTTATTGTTTGACCTTTGTGGGAAAGATTAAATTTCTTTTGCTAGAGAATTAATATTGGAGGTGTTTACATAATGCAGCAATCTCTGTTTTAGACTCCTTTGTGTCAAAGATCAATCATGGATGACTTTTGAGTATGAAATTTCTGTGGATTCAACATTGTTAATGTAGCATTTTGTTTCACACATGACAATTACTTTAAATCTCGTTGAGTACCACATTCTCGCTGGTGTTTCAAACTACGAGTTGAACAACACATTGTGGAATAGAGATTGAGAATGTTTCGGGTTTGTAATGTTTTGTATTTGCTTTGACTTTTTTAACTCTTGGAGTTTAATTTCTGATTCAGTTATCACATGTAGTTAAAAACAGTTTAATAAGCACCCTGCTCAGGGAAACGACTGGTAGTTGCATAACCCTGTGTACAAGTTATTTTCTATGTGAAATATGAAGGAAAATTAAACAACTTGATTTTGAGTAATATACAATACTACATTTTAGCTTTTGTTTATACTGTTTGTTAATGGATTACCTTGTATAGAGAAAACTTAAAGGCCTTGCGTTTGCAAAGTTATTTAAAGAAGTAAAAGAGCTAAGCACAGCACAAAGGTATGTTCATAAAGTTCCTTCTGCATACTTTTATTTATTCTTTTGCTCGCAAATAGGCATGAATTGTTATTCCATATGTTTCCCAGAGTGTTCATTTCTGTCATTAAACATTGACTGCATTCAAGGGCCTGCTTCCCCTTAAAGTTAATGGGCAATTGTCTTGTTTTTTGATTGAGCCATTGTTTGTTATCTCACTTTGACAAAAGAAGTTTGTAAGTGAAATAACTTGGTCTAGAACCAAACCCCATGTGTTTGCAATACAAATCCTGCACCAAGTAAATTTAGGCATGATCCAGGGTATGGAAAATTTTCTCTATTCATTACACCACAACCCATCAAGTAGAAATGGTTGGTACGTTAAAGTCAAGATCTAGTCAAATGTCCTTCTTAGGCAGTATTTTCGATATATAGTGTATGATTGTACATTTTAAGGGCTCTATTGATGGACCTGAATATTCTTGTTTTATTTTTCAGATATGTACAAGAATATATCAGTGTAAATGCAAGAGATTTCAGGTATTTGGTACTGTTCAAGTTTTTCAGAAGTAACTTTGTTGTTAGTACAGACTTGTATGCTTGTTCCACTGACGTAACAGAGTAAAAAAGTTGAAGGCATTGGACTTCTGCTCCATCTGTCACATTCTATTTATTGGGTTCAAAAGAAGCAAATGCATTTTTATATTATATGGTCTTCTACCTTTGGCAACATGTATGTTGCTCCAAGTGTTTTGAAGATGAGAGAGTTCCATGTACTCGTATGTGTGTTAAAAAGGTTTACAAGTAATACAAGTGAAAGAGCATGAATGATATGAACATTTGTTTCACCCTAGCACAGTGAGGCTCTCCATCTCCTAGCATAATTCTGGAAATTAAGACTCTCAACAGGAGATAATAGGAAGGGGCTAGTAGAATTTTGACATAACTACCACCAAATTACTTTACATTTTGTTATAATCACTTTGAATAATAGGAATGTTGTGTGGTGTTTTTATTATATTACTGTAATTACAGACAATTTATCGGACTAACATAGTTCACTACCACCTTAATTACAAAGAGCTAAATAAAACAATACAGACAATCATATGTTTTATCGAAATGTATTTTGAAATCAGTTAAACCCTTAAAAACATATCTGTTGTGAACTAAAATCCAGTGTGTATGTATGTATGTATGTATGTATGTATGTATGTATGTATGTATGTATGTATGTATGTATGTATGTATGTATGTTTGTATGTATATATGTATGTATGTATGTATGTATGTATGTATGTATGTATGTATGTGTTCTCCAAAAAATAGATCTCATCTAATTCTTCACATTAGTTTTCATGCAACAGGTTAGGCCATACATAGCACAGTAGAGTACTAGAGGGACTAATTATAGTACTATAGAAATTTAAACAATAAGGGACACCTGTCATTAACAATAGACTAACAGTTGACAAAAGGGTACGCGTTAATGATTTAACATGTGAAGTATTAAATTGTAAAAACAACTTTGACAACACTCCAAGGAGAAATTTGCAAAAATGACAAGTAGCCAGGAAAGAAACGTGTTATGTAATAGGCACT
Organism: Chironex yamaguchii; assembly: GCA_024741275.1. Taxonomy (NCBI): domain Eukaryota; kingdom Metazoa; phylum Cnidaria; class Cubozoa; order Chirodropida; family Chirodropidae; genus Chironex; species Chironex yamaguchii. The sequence continues at coordinate 10,051 of JANTCA010064221.1, read as the reverse complement.
TCCCTCACATTAAGTCCAGAAGGTGAAAAAGTTAATCTATATTGCCAAAATGTTTCCCTACCTCTATCCTCACTGGTAGCTATCCTGTCTATATCTTATAAAGAAATATCACTAAGAAAGCCACTAAGTCCTTCCTTTCTAAAATGACTAAACATGTTCGTCTGGGCGACCATGTAAACTTTGTCAAACTTTCTACTAGCTGCCTTGTAATTATTGATTCTGAGTCTAATAGCTGTTGTGGTGCTTCCTACGTACTGTTTTCTACGCACTTTGTGTGTTGCAATCAAAGTGACGGTTGATGAAATGATGATCCTGTTTCTGCACCGTGAAAATCTCCCTCATTCATTAGTTTGCACACCTGACACGTAGGTTTACCACAACCACAACAACCTCTAACTACTCACTGGTTTATTACGTCTAAGCTTCACTCTCACGACTGTCTTTTAAGTGATTTGGACCTTCTAAAATCTACTGGTGGTCTTGGAATGTTGTCTTGCTGAATTTACTGAGCCATCTAGGATGGGTTGGAGTTTCCTAACAATTTCTTTAATTGTACTGATTGCTGTATGAAATGTTAAGATAACTGAGATAGTATTACCTTCTTGTCCGTAATCCTTCCTACCTCTACCACCTAAGTCTCATTGTGTCTCTTTCTGTCTACTCTTTTTTATCAAGTTTTTAATCTCAATATTTGCTGCATTGTTATTATCAAAGATCTTATCCTTGGGGAATCCCCATAACCATGCTTGCAACAGTGAGGTAGTTAAGTAAGAGAATCTCCACAAAACCACAGTACAGATACTACAAGGGGGACCTTACATTATTAAACATGATTTTCTTTTGAAGTGAAAAGCAGAAACAACACCACTTTTATTTATGGTTATCAATGCTAAGGGTATTTTCAAGAAAGTAGGTGAAATAAATACATTGCCGTTACTTTGGTGCAAATCATAATACAGAGGGAACTGAGCTGGTCAGTAGAGGTCAGCCCTCGCAGAGTGCTTCTTTAGTTGAATATGATATATTGGGAGTAGAGCTTAGTGCAAAGAGACTAGTTACGAGAACCGTTAAGGCAATCATTGTGTAACTAGTGATGCCCAAAGATAGTTTTTGGTCAGAAATGTCACTGCAAAAGGGGGGCTTGAACACTTGATGGCTGTATTGTAGACATATTTAAATGGTATTTGTGTTACATTGTGAAAAAAGGCAGAAAAATACAAATATGCTTGCTAGTCCCAATGGACTCAACTTGTTGCCTGTAGTAAAATTGTAATTCCAATACTGTAAGATGTATAGTTGAGATTCTCTAGCTATTTTTCAGCTGCAAGCTTTAGCTATTTGTTGAGCGCAAAGCCCTATTTAGTCGCAGACTGGGCATTTGATATTTGTACATCTAATTGCATACAACACCTGCTTAGGGAAGTTGCATCGAGTCGTATTCAAATGCATAAGCTTGAAATTAGTATTGTCTTTTTACCCCTTTTCAGAGCTTACACTTTTCTGGGACAACTTCTGGAAGATTCACAGGACTGGCAAGGAGCTATTAAAGCCTACAAAAAGTAAGTACTTTGATCTGTTTAACCTGGATTTGTAAAACCTGAAAACATCATCAATAACTGGCAATGCTGTGGCTTTGATAAGCTCCTTTGGAGTTTGATGGACTTTAAATGTATATGAATTAACTCATTTTTATGTGCACATACTGTTAACAAGCTGGCTGATTGGGTTTACGTTCCTGGGGTAACACAACCAGACAGAACAAAATAGGACCAAGTCGAAGAATATTTTATGTCATCCACAATTCATTCAACCTCTCTATGTACAGTAATCTTTAATCACACAGTAAGACTGGGTTTTTTAGAATAATAATCTAAGTATATACTGAAATTGCCCCTCCTTGTTTGGTCAAAAGGGTTCCACTACTCATGTGTTCAAATCCCTTAAATCCGAACTATTGGCTACTGCCGAAATGCAATTCATAACTTGAAGTAAACCCTGATTCTGTGCTTCTTTCCATCAGAGGCCGACTCCTCTGTCTTGGTGATCAAAAGGTGCCTGTAACAAAAATTCCCAGTGATTTATGTCTCCATGAAGCTGAAGTGGTGTCAGCTTTATGACAATGTTTTAAGCCATTTTTATTTCTATGGTATCATATTGTATAATGCTACTATTGCACAAGAGGTCAGGTTATGTTGTGTGACCTGTCAAACATCAATTCCCTGGGAATCTCCTTTTGGGGGAAGTTCCGAGTTTGCCTTCAGATCACAATTTAAACAGCTAACTTATAACACCATTTTGTAATAGGACTCACAATTGCAATTGCAGCTAGTTACCATTTTCTACCTTGTGAGGTAGGTATGTGGGCCTAACCATTTTTGTCTTTTGCAATTAATGGTTTCTAGAGCTGATTTTGTGATTGTTTATTCAATTGTACATCCTGAAGCCTTACACAGTGCTTAAGAAAGTGCATTGTTTGTTTCACAGTTTGTATCACCAAACAATTCCGTGTTTTACAAAGATTACAGGATCGTTTTGGTCGATGGATCCTGTCTCAATGCACAAGCTGCCAAATCTTCTTTTCGCGTCTTGATCATCGTCAATGTTGTTCTTGTAAGTGATTAGCTGCTCTTAAGTCTCTTGAACTAAGAACATCAATACTTCCTGCACATGGAGGTTTGGACGCACATCCTTATATTTACGAGTGGACGTCATAGTTTTAATCCACTTAACTCATGCCAATGTTTTGACAGTTGTTCAAAGTGACAATTACGTAGTTTAAGGTAAAAAGAATTTAATAGGGGTTGAGATAATAATGGTTGGATTACATTTTGTTTTCTGTTGAGCTGCACATTCTTTAGAATTAGTACTCAGTATTCCTTATCTTGGCAATAGATTAAGATTTGATAATGTCAATCAGATAGTACGAGGAACTGCAATTTGCCTTAGCGATAAGTTTGTTCCGAGCAAAAAAAACTTACTAAGAGGTATTAAAATGTAGACTATGCCTAACGGAGCTTTCTTTTACCCTAAGGAGCTCGTTGTTGGTATATAACGTCATTGACATGATGTCATCTGGTGACGATAAGTTTGTTAAAAAACAGTGTGGAGACTTCACGGTAACAGAAAACATGTTGTTCTATTTGGATTCTTTTACTCTCAAATACCGAATAATAGGGGGGATGTAAATATAAGGGGGTTGGACAAATTGCTAAATATCAATAATAGGGGTTAGAATAATCGGGGGGGGGGTGGAAAAATAGTAGTGATGTTTTTTACAAACTCGAACTCGCAATCACTGGCCTCCAGGGTGGTAGTCTTATCTACTATGGCGGCTCATCTAGCTATTTTTAAATTCAGAAAATTCCACTTGAAGCGAAAGGGAAAATCAATCATTACTCAGAAAAAAAGAAACATATACCTTATAAAGATAATCAAAGTTCAGCAAATTTGTTGTGGATAGTTTTCTAAATTTTTGAGTGAAGATGATTTTGAGTTGTTATAATAGTAAGGATGGAGGATATAAATGCTCATACCAACAAAAAAAGGCATCAATTGTATCTGCTGCCACTACTTGATGGACAAAACCTATATTCGGAAGCACCTTTCTTTTGGTTCAATGATTATTTGTCATGGTGTGAAGACAAATTTCCTGGGCAACACTGTTTTCGGGCCACGAGATCATTCAAAATTGAAATACGATGTTTATTTTCATGTTCTTTAGCACATACCTAATATATTCGTGCTGTATATATTTTCCGACTATATTCGATGTTCTTCATATTTTTGTATCACAATATTGTGATACAAAAACCTGCAATCAAATACAATGATCCTGTCATCGCAATTAACTAACATTTTGTGCTACAAACCTTGAAAATCGCCTTGAAACTTTGCCACATTGCACTAAAAACATACTTAAAGGTTTGGGGGGTTTTCTGACATTCTTGAGAGTATGAATTGTCAGAGAGGACAGTATAAATATATGGCAACCTAATTGTCATCCTCATTGTCTTTGTCTGTTGCTCACACTAATTTCGTTTATGACGACCTGTTAAGTTTTCAAGTAAAAATGCAATTAGCAATTACATTTACAGTTTACGAGGATTATTAGTTGACATGAACCAGCTGTTTCTCTCACCAGAAATATCACTATTGGTTTTCTTCACACCTTAATGACAATAGTATTTCTTATTATTCTACATGATTTTGTTGGTAGCAATAATGATAATGACAACTCAGACGAGATGCGTATTATATTTCCTACAATGATTTCCATAGCTGTAAAAACTTGGGGTTCTTGAAGAAGGTTTGTCCCGAGGTAACCATTTTACTGTGCACCCTTTAATGTACTGAACACTGATCAAGGTGTACAGTAACTACATGGTACTCCATTTTGATTAGAATTCATTCTCATCCGTTTACATCTGCAGAGAAGATTAATTTCTCGCTCAGTACAATAACGTTGTAGTAATCAATAGCGATTCTGGATGAACTAGACATCAAATCGATTTTAACAATGCGACTGTTTTTGGTTGATTTTTCCTATGAACATGGACAATCCTAAGCTTAGACGAATAATATCTTTGGCGTCGTTGTTATCAACACAATAAAGAACAGCCAGTTCATTACATTTTAACAACGAATTGCAGAGCACTAGGTGAGACTTGATATTATTAGATTAAATCACCAAGGGACAGGACAGATTTTGATAAACTGCAAGCTGCAGACATGCCATTTCAACGACGTATCCCCGATTTGCTAAAGAAGTTATCCACTTGACTTTGGAGGAGACAAAAGATCCTAACTCAATTTAGGCAAATTTGTAGACGGAACTTTCGTCAGCACAATTTGTCAAAATAATTCAAATATTTCTCTTACTTGTAGGCAAAAGCAACTTTAGGCAGTTTTTTCCGAAAGCAGAAAAGGCATTACAAACCGTAAAAAACTGTAGAAAAAAAATTACGTGAAAATCCTCCAAATCTTCATAGGATGATATCAGTCGAAATTTCAACTTTTTGTACTTTATTGATAACACAAATTTGTCTCTGCCAAATAGTATAATGCGCGCTGTTGTTTCTGTTAGATGAAGAAGTGTATTGGCAAATGTTATGTAGTTAAGTTCTACAATAATACTTAAGATAATTATTGGGACAAGCCCCGAATTCAGTTTTTGCAGGTTTTCCGAACGGACTAGTACTTATCTGGTAAATCGAACGTAAAACAAAAAGGTAAATCATAATTCAAACGTCCCTGTTTGTACACCTTGGTACAAAGTAAATACTTTAGCTAAACCATTTTTTCGTTTCGTTCACTAACAGTCTGAAAAAAATGATATATCAGCTATAGAACTTGCCAATGAATGTGAAATCCCAAAATTATCATGGCCGTCATCGTCATCATAATCATCATCATCATCATCATCATCATCTTCGTAAGCATGATAAATAGTAATCACTATCAATCATTATATTTACTTTCTAACATTAATCATCTTAACTATTATCAGCATCTTCTTCGTCATCGTCATCACTATTATCACCTATCATCATCATCATCATCATCATCAATATTGTCATCCCCATCAATTATAATCATCATGGTCAATCATCATTAATCATTATCAATCATCATCATCATCATCATCAATATTATCATCCTCATCAATTATAATCATCATCATCAATCATCATTAATCATCATTATCAGTCATCATCATCATCATCATCTTCGTAAGCATGATAAATAGTAATCACTATCAATCATTATATTTTCTTTCTAACATTAATCATCTTAACTATTATCAGCATCTTCTTCGTCATCGTCATCACTATTATCACCTATCATCATCATCATCATCATCATCAATATTGTCATCCTCATCAATTATAATCATCATCGTCAATCATCATTAATCATCATTATCAATCATCATCATCATCATCATCAATATTATCATCCTCATCAATTATGATCATCATCGTCAATCATCATTAATCATCATTATCAATCATCA
>JANTCA010064199.1:0-16282 GCA_024741275.1 Chironex yamaguchii | reverse complement strand
CATATATACTTCAAATATGCCACTTGTGAGAGTATTTGTTTGTATTTGAGACAATAGAAGATAATAAATTGAAAGTTAAAAAAAATAAATTATTATTATTAATGATAATAATGTTGATAATAATAATAGTGATAATGTGTAAACTCAATTAAATTGTTTATGACGTTAAAATACAATTGCAAGTCTCACTTTACAAGTAAATTGGAATTGGCTACTTGAATCTTTAACATGGAAAAAACCCTTAAAGATCCCTAAGTAACACAATTGTAATAAGCAATACAATTCACGTATAAAATAAAAGAAAGATCTACGATGCACAATAATGCAAAGCATTACAATATTTACTTAAAAACTGCATCAATTCTGGTTGTGCCCATTCTTTATTCTTACCCATTATATGTAGCAAGTAGTTTTTATAGCAACGTTCATAATTTTATTGTGGTATCTTAAATCCATTTAATTCGCCTTGACAATTTGCGACATTGCGCTAAAAGATACTTAAAAGCTTTTTTCGTCTGACTTTCTTCAAATGTTGTTTTGTTCATGAGTTGTAGCAGATTGAGTCTGGTTTATAGTGACAAAATGTGCCTTGACCATAAAATTTCACACTCTTAGTCGTGTCAGTTATATCGAAAATTGCGCTTGTGGTTCTTGTGGGCGGCTGCCAACTTCATGAGCCTAGAATGAAGTGTGTTTTTGCTGGACAAATTTAAGTTTTTTTAGAGTATACAAATAATCGCCCTAAATTTGAGTTAATTGTATTTTTAAAACCTGCCATGTAAATGTCGTGAGATCATATCGTAGTCATCCCATGTCGTGAGATCATCCCATCCAAAAGTAGTCATATCGTTTAAATTGATTGTTAAATTGTTTAAATTAATATTAATTGATTTTATATGTGAGCTTTTTTATATTTTTTGCAATTTGCCCCCGATCACTGTTTTGTTCTTGAAAGTTTTGGCTGATAATAATCATAAGCAGTCAGGTCTATTTGCCAATTAGATTTTAATATACAAGCACTTGATCTATTTTACAAAAATTAGGGACGAATATATCCAAATAAATCCTTAAGCAAGTTTCTAGTTTTAGTAGATCATCCTTGATTGCCTGGTTGTTTCTTGGACTATATCGCTCACAGTACTTCACATACTCTGTACCTTAATGTAATAGTAGTTTGTACGTTGTCGGGTACAAATGCCTCTTAGGAATGCATGAGTACTCTTCTGATGACATTTCTTCTGGTGTTTAGGGGGTTTCTGCACTTTGGGAGCTAAAGGCAGTGATCAATGCGTATAATTTGGGGTTGCCATTTTCGTAAAACAGAAATACGTTATTTCATTTTATCTCTGATCCATAAATACTTTCTTTCTTCTAGTCCGCTTTTGGTATCCAAAGTTGGTTTTCCACTTTTTTCTTTAAAGCTAATGCTTTCTTTTCTGCAACAGCAAAATTCTTACCTGCCTTTATTTATATAAAATATCAAATAAAACCATGATCCATCTACCTGCATATTTAAAGACTATCGTCCCAGCCTATCCACCCATCAACGTCGAGCAATCAACCGTTGTAATTTAAGCAGACAAAGTCCTTAAGAGCTGACATATAATTGCTTTTTTCCCGACTGGAAATCAAAATACCGGTCGGTGGTTGCAGTACTTATATTTTTACAGAAAAAGATGTTAGTAACACTGAGAATCGTTTGGAATGAAATAAACAGTCAGACTCATACCAAACCAGAAAAAAATTTAACCCGCCAGCTGATGATGTGGTTACAGTACCTTTTAGTGAGTTATTACAATGTACAGTCTAGAATTGGTAAGTTTGAATTGGCTGAAAATACATGTTTAAAGTCCTGATGATGTTTTGAGATATTACAACCTTCACAGACTCACAGTAAACAGAACGTCACGTGCATGTATCAAACACACATGTGATGTAACATAAATAATGCCATATTCCCTTAAAAGGTATCGCACAATATACACGCATATTAGGTGCCACCTTCAGGAAGTCTTCAAAATGATCCTTTGACTAGATAGTGTATGATCCAGGCTATTGGAATGTTCTCATTAAGAATAAAAATTAATCAACCAAAATCTCCTCTACAATGATTTGTCTGAATGATTAGCAGGAACAGAATTATTAATAGGGTCAATTCAATGACACCACGTTAAACAAGACAAAAAAGCAACAATAGGGGATTGTGACGCATAGACACAGTACTATAAATAAGAAGTATACGTCAGCCGTGGTTACTACAAGTTTCAGACAGAAGTAGACAATACATCTCCTCTGTTCCTATCGTAAGACCACACTATTTACCTTTATCGTGACTGGCTTGTGCACAAAAAGCGGCTGCTAGTCGTCTTGCTCAGGTGAAAATAATACATGCCACCAACGAAAACCTATGACTAGTGTTGCACTTTACGTCTCCTTATTGCAGCCAAATTTATGTCAATGAAGTAGACCTAGGCTCTGTATGCACGTAAATCATTCAAGATGGACAGAGGGCATTTCTGGGGTATGGCGATATTTGGAACTGATCTGCGTTTAAAACGTCCCTCAACTCTAGCATACCCCGAAGGTAAAGCATGACAACTGAATGACAATTGCCTACCTTATAAAGCAAAGGAAATGAGAAATCGACGCTTTCTCAAAATGAAGGCCTTAATTTCCTACATTTATTAGAACGACATACAAGAAGCAAGAAAGAAAGAACAGTAGCGGAGTATCATTCATCCCTCTTCTTGATATACAAGAAGCAAGAAAGAACAGTAGTGGAGTGAGTATCATTCATCCCTCTCAATGATTTACAATAAGCAAGCACGAAAGAACAGTAGTGGAGTGAGTATCATTCATCCCTCTCAATGATTTACAATAAGCAAGCAAGAAAGAATAGTAGTGGAGTGAGTATCATTCATCCCTCGCAATGATATACAAGAAGCAAGAAAGAATGAAGAGTAGTGAAGTGAGCATCATTCATCCCTCGCAATGATATACAAGAAGCAAGAAAGAACAGTAATGGAGTGAGTATCATTCATCCCTCGCAATGATATACAAGAAGGAAAGAAAGAAAGAATGAACAGTAGTGGAGTGAGTTTGATTCATCCCTCTGAATATACAAGAAGCAAGAAAGAATGAACAGTAGTGGAGTGAGTTTGATTCATCCCTCTCAATATGCAAGAAGAAAGAAAGAATGAACATTAGTCGAGTGAGTATCATTCATCCCTCCCAATGATATACAAGAAGCAAGAAAGAACAGTAGTGGAGTGAGTATCATTCATCCCTCGCAATGATATACAAGAAAGAAAGAAAGAATGAACAGTAGTGGAGTGAGTTTGATTGAAACCTCGCAATGATATACAAGAAGCAAGAAAGAACGGTAGTGGAGTGAGCATCATTCATCCCTCGCAATGATATACAAGAAGCAAGAAAGAATGAAGAGTAGTGAAGTGAGCATCATTCATACCTCGCAATGATATACAAGAAGCAAGAAAGAATGAACAGTAGTGGAGTGAGTATCATTCATCCCTCTTAATGATATACAAGAAGCTTCTTGTATATCTTAATGATATACAAGAAGCAAGAAAGAACAGTAATGGAGTGAGTATCATTCATCCCTCGCAATGATATACAAGAAGGAAAGAAAGAAAGAATGAACAGTAGTGGAGTGAGTTTGATTCATCCCTCGCAATAATATACATGAAGCAAGAAAGAACAGTAGTGGAGTGAGTATCATTCATCCCTCGCAATAATATACATGAAGCAAGAAAGAACAGTAGTGGAGTGAGTATCATTCATCCCTCGCAATAATATACATGAAGCAAGAAAGAAAGACAGAATGAACAGTAGTGGAGTGAGTTTCATTCATCCCTCTCAATATGCAAGAAGAAAGAAAGAATGAACAGTAGTGGAGTGAGTTTCATTCATCCCTCTGAATATACAAGAAGCAAGAAGGAATGAACACTAGTAGTGTGAGTGTCACTCATCCCTTTCAATGATATAAACCCTCAGGCAACAAAGCAGCATCAATGAATAATTCAATTTAATGACTAGCACTGACATGTCAATCTAGCAGCCAAATCACGTGATCCATCATTCACTTTACTTCGATGTGCTTTTCCGCTTTCGCTAGTCACCATAAGCAATTTCCTTTCTTTTACTCTCTTTATCATACATGTCTCTGTCTAATTTGGCAATGTCGTATTTATCACTTGATTATTATTGGTTCTCATTTAATAACCATCCCAAATATTTCGCAATGTAATGATCTGATTCTTTCTTTCCTCATACAGCAACAACAAGAGTAACCGCTTCAATTTCTGTCTTAAACAGTAAGTTATAAAATTTAAAACAAAGAACGGTGAATGTTGACATAGGAAGGAAACAGAATGAGCTCTATATTTTGGATCAATTTCTTTACAATTGAGTTTGACGAGATAGGCAATACTATTACGTTCGGATTAAGAAAAATACACCAATTATAGAGAAAACATAGTCCATGAACAAAATTTGTCTCAAGAGTAACATACTGATACATATGCTGTGTGTTCATCTATTGGATTTATTGTCTCAAACAAAACTAGGAAGCTGTTTCACGAAAATTCTACTTGACGATACTGCCTTTTCTTTGGTCCTCAACTGATACAGGTCTCTTATTGATGGGCAGTGCAGCTTATTACAATATCAAATGGAATACTTGAGTAGGCAGTAGTACACATCATTGATTCATAACTCACGACTTAGTTGATTGAAGGTTAAATTGGCTGACTCTGCACAAAGACAACGTCGGGATGCAGCCACTTACATACACACGAATGAGTTAGTATACAAGAGACTTGCACACTAGAACACAGGCTTAAATGGGCAAGAAACTTAATAAAGGCTAATGAGCAGGACTTTAGTTCAATACTTCCAAGTGTTAAACCATGAAGTTTGAAAAAGTTTAAAAAACCCTATCAGCTGAAGTATGGTGATTAGGAAAGCCAAGAGTGCATCAGAATGACAGGGTAGCTGCACGTTCATATACAAAATCACAGAATCGATCAACTTTATTATTGTCAATGATAGTTCTCAGTATTCAACTGACAACCAAATGAAAAATGTTACTACCTCCTATAGTATATTCTGAAAGTCCAAAATTGTCTTTGACGGAAATTATTACTCAAAAGGACTACAACAATTGACACATGATCTGCGATAACGCTGAGTAGCAAGCGGCCTATGATGGTGTCTAAAAATGCCCCTGGATACCAACTTGCACCTCACATGAGCACCATCGTCAGAGCGTTTCGGGCCTGTCCTATTATACAGCCACTGACAAAAAACAGAAGTTATACATATGCTATTCAACACTGGTTCTCAGGCTCTCCTTTGTGAAAGTTAAATGTCATCTGGATTATGACAGTATCCACACCCTTATCATACGTTCTGGAGATCATTTTATGTTAGGTGCTAATGAGCAGTGACTTTATTGTCTTCTTTCCCAGCATACTTCCTTTTCCCACGTGAGAATGGTAGATATTTGTATTTGATCATATGCTAAATGAGAAAAAGACAGTAGCCATTATTTCAAAAAGTAATTCTGTGACTGATAAATCTCTTGATCAACCTTGCATTGTTGACTTGTGTGTTTGAATATGCAGAGACTATATTAGAATCTAACTACATGATTTTCTTAAGCAACTCAGAATTTTGATCAGATCTTAAGTTGCTTATGTTTTGACCAAATTTGGACCTCGAGTTGTTTAAAAGTTGCCTGATTTCTTTCAAAGCATTTTTCAATAACTAAACAGCAGGAAGGGAAACCAAGAAAAGAAATCATATTTTCAGGATATATCATATACTCATCTAGTCGAAACACAACAAAACAGAACTAAAAAAAATTACCAATTCTTAAAGTGATTATATGACAAAAGTTTCATCCCACTGTAATCTCTCAGGTAATCAGGCCCTATAAACAGAGGTGTTTTTCACTTTCACGAATTCATATTGTTTATGCTTATGCTTATATCTGTACAGAAATGAAGTTGTTTAACAATTTTTCAAATTGAGTTCAGTTTCTTATAGATATATATTTAATTGTATCTGTTCAGCAATGTTTGTAATTTTCAATAACAACTAATCAGCTAAGAAATTATCTTTGAATGTCTCACCTTAATCTGCCTTTTCATTGTTATGAAAAATAGAATAATGAAATACATCACAAGTATGGGCCAAAAAACTGGAACATTGAATACTTCAAAGAATGTACAAATAAGTGCTATCAGAACTGCCTTACTTGCAGAGTGCCTATTAAAAGAAAAACAGAACAAATGATTACATAAAAATGAAACCTAACTGCAATTCATAGAACATGTACTATGTGGCAACAATTTGATAGTATTTTGTGACTAACATATTTTAATTAACTTTGATGCACATGTTCTTGGCAAAATAGAATTTACACTCTCATCCTACTCAATTACAAGTTCTGCTCACCCCTTAAAATGTTGCACAATTTCAAATGCTAACAAACTCCTTCCTAAAAATCTGTTATGGGTCAGACAACATGTTATTTTTGAATTCTGGATTTTCAAGATTCTGGTTTAGGCAAGAAACCAAATTGATTCAGAACATAATACAGCAAATAATACATTAGAGTATTTTCTGAACAGAAATGTTTAAACCTCTTACTTTCTTGTATATATACATACAGGTCTACAAATAATAAAGCCCTAGATACACTACAACAAGCCTGCATGTCTTTAAATTCTAGTTTTTTCTTATTGGAACACAAAGTTTCAGTGCTAGTGCTTATTACCATGAAAATGTCCAATGATATGAAACATGCAGCATAGTCACTTAATCACAACTCTCAGAGTAGATGTGGGTATAAATTGCTTTACAGCTATTTATGTTTCTTAAATCGTTCCATAATTTTTTACAAAGCGATATTCACAGATATTTTTAGACGGGCAGTGTGTTATTCTTGCAGCAGTATGATACAAAGTAAATCATGTCAATCCCTTCTCTATTCCTATGCATCTACATACATAGGTATAAAATACATTGGAATTACAGTACAAGAATCTATGTCTGCACAAAATATCAAGTAACTTACCAGAATTTAAATTCAGGCAATTTCCTAATGAAAGGTCTAAATTCTTCATCAGCTTTTACAGGAAGTGCAGGTCCTTCCTCTGAAAAATCATCATCGTAAAAGTCTATAGTAATTAAGATGTTTAATACACATGTTAAGACAAACTATAAAATCTGGGCTAAAATTGCTACCTGGAGAAAAGTACTCTCTAACAAAAGTATTGAGCACTCAGTCTATACTAAGAAAGGCACTGAGGTAAACTATAAAATAATAATACTACAAAATGACTAAACGTTATCTCATCTGATCCAAATGGAAGGACAAACATGGTAGCTCAACTACTCAAAGGACTCATGACAATCCCAGTACCACAAGTCAAACTCAAAGATTCAACACGTTTGAGGCCACCATGCTCAAAGTCATGATGTATTTCACATTGTTTCACTTCATATAAAGTACTAACATTAGTGTTCTTTAACCATTTTTCTTGAATAGCAGCAACACTGACCAAGCTATATTCCAAAGGACATTTGTTTACAGTTTGATCAGTGCCAATCATTTTGTAATATCAGCAGACAAACTAATGCATTCATATAATGAGTGGAGCACTACTACAGTAGCTACTCTATCTCCCTCAATATTTTATTACATACACATACAATTGTAAATATTAAATTTAAACTAAGACAGATATGTGACTACTAACAATTAGCAAGTTAAAGAACTCTGTATAAACTAATGTACAAAAAGTACCTGATTCATCAATCATTGCAGGATCTATTTTTGGTGACAGAAAACCAATGAATAGATTCAGTAGGTAAATTCCAAGTGCATATGTTACAATATACCATCCCTAAAAGTAATTTTACATATCAATTGTCAAGCAGTTAATCCAGTTACGTATGAATGACCAACAACACATCCTGATTAAAGAAGGGGGACAGTGTAAACTTTACAACCACACCTAAACAAACGTGACACAATAGTGTAGAGGGCAATTATTTTTCACATTGCATATGGAAAGTAGGAATGCCACCAAACGTTTCCATAATACAAGATTAAATATGGAAAATAACACTTCTCAAATTTTCAAGCACTTCGCAAATACATTCTCTGAAAAAAGAGCTTGTAAGTTACTTGTAAGTCACATACAGTTAAAATTTAGGTAGGCTACTGTTTGGAAGGGAGAAAAAAATAAATATTTCCGGCTCACTGCATTCCTTATATTTCTTATATTAATAAGTTGCAGTCTCCAGCCCATATAGCATAACATCACCTATACAAGAATGGTTGTATGAAGTTTCTGACAGCAAACATCCCTGGTCATATGCATGAGGGAGGTGCAAGTCTTTATGCCTGTGTGTAAATCCGACACTTGAGTATTAGTTTGTTATTCAATATGCACCAGTCATGACTAAGCTGGTTTTCAGTCTAAATGTGGGACTAAATTTATGGCTAGTGTACTGAAGGATTAACATCTTTAATCCCGAGCCTTGACGGTTACAGTGGTAATGTCAAACTGACATTAAACACATGTGTGATATTGTGTGTTAATAAGAACAAAAAGTAAACTTTGCAGACATTCATGGTAAAGAATTTGGGACTCCAAGTCCTATTGTGAAGTAAGTTGCTTTAATTCAAAATTATTCTCTAGTCATCTTACTCAGCAAATTACTTTTGATGATACTGTAGTGGTATGGAATTGTTTGCAATTTGCCCTGCTTAAGGAAGACTTTATGGTGATTTGCAAGTCAGTCGTTCTTTTGTTTATGAGCTCAAAGTGTTGGATCCAAGTATAGTGTAGAATGGTGAACTTTTCCAGACCCATTCAAATTCCCGTGTTGCAATACTCTACTTGCATCACTTAAAGGTGACAACCGTGAGGATAGCACAGATTTCATATTCAAAATTTTTTTCAAAAATGCTCTACAACTTGCTTGATTTGGCAGTTTGCTTGGGTCTAATCTGTACATTTCCCTACTTTGCAAGGAGTGTACATTTTGGGACATCTGTAACTCAATTTTTCCTTCTTGATCATGGTGATGCCTACCTAACATAGATATCACCATTATCCATTCTAGGCCATATCCTTACACTTAAAGTAAAGATAGTGAATGCAACTACTTTTTATGATGTAGCTGTGGCCATATTTGTTTCTCCTCAAACTGAATGCTACACTTAGAATGAAATTTCTTATGTTGAGATTAACTGTGCTCAATCCTAAGCTTGTGCCAAGCATACAAACTGAAAACATCCCTAAGGCCATGACTAGTTAGTCCGGACATAAGGCTTACGCTTGGACTAACTTAGTCCTCCTCCATGAATCTGGTCACTGCTGGTTTACAAATGTAATAACACACACTCTCCACTCTTAATTTTTCTTTGCCTCTGGCCTTTTTTGTATTACTACTCTAACAGAACTTCTTAAGCAATATCTGTGAGTGCTCATTACAATCGTTCATTGGATATAGCTTGCCCAAGGATGTCTGCTGCTTCTTTTGTAGAAAGTCTTTAATTCAATTTCTCTTCACTCTTAACACCATTACATCATCACCCACAAAACCCTGATGAAATTCCAGCATCTACTATCATCACCATGGATAAATTTCCCTGTACATCCTGATTTATGCTTCCAACATTACTTTGAACAGCAAGGAGAATAACACTAAACCTGTCAGAGCTAACTTGGACATAACATCAGCAGATGTTAATTTTCATTCAACTTCTAACATTTCTCTATATACACCCACTGAACAGCTTCTATATACTACTCTTCTCTTCTGACTTGCATAAATTAGCAGCTCTGATAAGCACCAACCAAATCACTCTTCTCCTCCCATCCTCTCTTATATATATGGCATAATAGAATGAACTTTTAAACAAATAATTGAATCATCTTTGAAATCAATATAGCAATGATAAACAAAATAGATAAAAAACTTTCATTTCTGATATTGATACAAGAGTGACTTTGGAATGGCCTGCTTTATTAACCTACCCTGGTAATGCTATGCCAGCATGATCTGTACCAAATGTAGACTTAAATCTATGAATTCAACACAGGTAATTATACCTGGAAAAGACATCAGGTTATACTTATAAGCACCTGAGGACATCATCATGGTTCACTAATGAAAAACATGTCAACAATTTCTAGAACATTGTTTACCTCAGCAGAAAAGACATTGGTTTTGCCACTAAGAGACCCTTGTCTTAGGGTGCTTATATGGGTGTATCCAAACAGTTTGTTCCACATTAATGTTTGGATCATTTGGATTAACAAGGATGACCTGTATTTACCATCACGAAATCATTAAAGGTAACAAAGACATGGATAAATATAATTTTCATAACAGTACTGAAAGCTCACCTGTATGATATAAACTCTAACTATGTACACAAAGGCTAATAGAAGTGTAAATCCCCATCTGCCACTGTAGAAAGGAACTGAGTCATCAAGAAGTTTTTGATATTTCTGTGAAAAAACAGAATTAATTTTGATAATTGAAATAAAGAACAGAAAGAAAATTCCCTTGCTTTGCCTTGCAGCACCAACAAGTTCAAAGTCCATGTAAAATTTTTGTGTCAGCATGTCAAGGAGACTTCAGGTCACTTGTAGACATAAGTGTGTGTATTTTCAAGAGATGTATTCATGCAAAATGAAACTATAGATTATGATTTAATAAAATCATTAATTGTCACTTTTTATTATCTCTTTTCAGGCGACCATAACAGTCTTGTGAAACTTTTAATAGCTGCATCTAGAAACGTTGTGCTGTCCCAGGTAAATGTCAAGTTAGCAATAAGGATGGTTCTGGCAAATACCACCTTTAATTTCAAGGGCTACTTTGCATTATGATAACTGTTTGCAAGAGAATGGACTCCATTGAGTTGACAAATGTAAATATATTTAAAACATTACAGCTAAAAGTTTTACCGTAAGTAACTGCATACTTGTGTACACCCTCAGTAAAGCAAGATTTTTATTCACTGACAACATGCATAATTGGCTCCTCGACTAATTATTTTTTTTGTCTGCCGTCTCTGATTCACAACAAAACAGACAGACTTCATAACATTCAGCTGCATATAAACTATATATTGATATACAAACCTGACCAATTCTTCTTCTCATGGTAGAGAATGTGGATGGTTTAGTTAAATTTTCTGTAACTTGGTCAGGGCCAGAATCCATGATGTAACCTACCATGAAATGTCAAAAAGTATCATATAGATATGGTGTGTGACAAAGGATCAATATATCTTAAAGCAATGTCTGTACAGAGTTCTATCTCATAATTTTGTAGACATTCAAAGCTAGGAATATTATGGTGGAGATTAAGTGGGATAACATCTACAACTGTGGACATCAATAACTTTGATGCAAAGTCCACCTGTGAGATGTTTCAAAAGGTGGAAGAAGTGACATTTTCATTAGTTCAAGGTCACAGGATATATAACATGTAGTGTCATTTAGAAGAAATTAACACAAATCAAATCATATTATTTCATATTGCATAATTATACTGAGTTGTTTATAAATTTCTGTAACAGTATGTAGAGGAAAATGGCTGTTTCCCATCAAAAAGAGCAGGATAAAACAACAAACTTCACCTTGGTTAGCCCCTAAGGTAAGGAAGGATAGTTTTAGCTAATGCTTGTTTCTCTGTTTGGAACAAGGCTCAAAAAGTGACAATAGATTTTAATCAAATGTTGGTATTCAGAGAGATTCTAACATATTTTTGGTTGCAATATAGATCTGGATTATTGTGAAATAGAATGTCTTCCATTATTTTGGCTTATATCTATAGCAAACCCCACGTCAAAAGACAACAACTGCAGCCAATGTATAGCATACCTATTGCAGATTCCATGCTCCTGAGTCAAACTATCATCTATAACGCTCAAGAGCTCAAAAACATTCTCATAGGATAATATTATGCTTCTAAAGGTTTGGATTGGACATTCCTGGTCAACATTTGTTGATCACATAAAGGCAAATCCAGCATAAACCTTTTTTTTGCAAAAAACCAAAAAAGAAAAGATATGTCAGAAGTTTGCTACCCTTTTAAGCTACAAATATGGCAAATATAGACAAAAAATATCATGTATGTTGACTTGGAATCGTTGACATAGCTATTAAATCAGCAGCAAAACCATAGAAACGGATATCTCTCAGAAACGGTGGATCAACTTACAGAAGATAGTTTGTTGTACAAGTTGTACGAGTCAAAGTACATGCTTACAATTTTCAGTGTCAAGTACGCTCATGAAAACTCCAGTGTTAATATTATGTAGCAACATACTCACTTTAACTTCAACGGAACTTGTGGAGCACAGATTATGAACGTCACATTACTTACTTTCGTCTGTTAGCGTACTGACCAATACATAATCATTGCAAATGACAATGGTTGCTTGCAGGGCAGTAAACCTTCAATCTAATTACTTGCTGCATACTGAGCGTTAGATGGATTTTTTCACTCTTAGTACTGCACAACACTTCCTAAAACAAATATATCAAGTTCCAACGTATGATTACATACCTTTCCGTGATATTCGCAGATTCTTGAAAGAATAAGTGAAACACCATAAAAAAGCACCAACACTCCTAACGTTTTGTTTAATAACTCAACCTACGTCTATGGCACGCAATGAGTTACAAGTAGTAAGAACAAAGGAATTCGTATCATTCTAGAACATACGACTAACGTTTTTACAATATACAGAAATAGAGCGATTACAATTTACACTTCTGCTTCATGCATTTTGGCACTCAAATCAGACTTTTACGTAGTGTGACCAGATTACGCAAAAGAATACTACGATGCTAGTTTATCGAGTAAAGTCAAGAAACGAGACGGATATCTTACGTGTATAACCTGACTATTCTGAGCGATAGTCTTTACTGCCTTTATGATAATAAGCTGTCTTGCGACACTTCAGATACACGCAGCAGACTAGCAGGTTCTTGAAGCAGCACCAACAATCCGGTATTCCAAATCCTTTGATCGCCACAAGAAAATATATACTATCTGCCCCAAATTATAAGCAGATTTTTTCTCTTCCTTCAACTAAACTTTGCTCTGGAATTTACTCATTGTTGCGAAAACTTTGTTGAAAAACTTAATGGATATCGGTCCAAAATTTGGTGGAGAGCTACAGAGTCAGAAGCCCGAGCCACGTCAAAAATGACTAATGATGGCATGTAACAATCACGAATACAAAATGGCAGACTAACTAGTGAGCAACTTCCAAACGCTGACCTTTTTAGAGATCAGTGCTTCCAAACAGCAATGTACAGTTTCATGATGTCACAAGAAGGAAAAGACGTCATTTCTCTCTCTGCAATACTTTCTTTGCCTTGATAATAGTATAGTAAATTTGCTTTGTTGGATATACCACTTCCACTTATACGACTAGTGCTTCTTATGTTTGCGATGTGATCAGCATGTTTGAAGATTAACTCTGCCTCGTAACATTCACTGCCTTGCTTCGAAACAATATACAACGTGTAACCAGAGCCCAGGGTGAATTCTGTGTAAAACTCACGCTGGAGATACGTCAGTAGTTCCTCAGATGTAAACCAACGTTCACGATAAGAGTAATCATTCACAAAGCATGACGTCAAGTGTGAAAAAACCGGCAAAGACGAAAAATGGGGCTCGCCGAGATTTTTGCAATCCAATACAATAGTACGCCATGGAGTATAGAATAGGCCAAATCCACGCCATCAGACCAAGAGGAAATCTACTCCATTTCGGAAATCTTCGGGCTTAATTGCATGAAATACACCGTGGACAATCCCCAAAAAATTGAGGGAAATCACACTCAGCATAGCTGTCCAAGAACCGTGGGAAGCCTGAGCTAGCATCGTACTGCAAAATATTGGGAGTAATTCCTGTTCAATAACTGCAAATTATTCTAAATAATAAGCTCAATACCCCAATGTATCAGAACTATTAAGTTTTTGGTAGAATGCCTCCAAATGGTGACGACAAGGCAAATTTGTAGCGACGCAATCATCAAGTCACGACATACCAAAGACACGTCTGAAAAACAGTCTCCATACATAAAATAATTGACACTGAATTCCACACCACAAGTGGCAATATTCATCAGACATTTTGTCAAGTTTTCCATGTGAAAAGGATTGTGAAAATTTCCTCTCTAACATAATTCGTTGCACTCTTCACTAAAATTCACTACGGAAAAGGGAGAAGACAATTGCCTACAGTTTTTAGACGTTCTGGTAGAAAATACTGATACTGCCCTACTAATAAGCATCTACAGAAAACCCCCTTATACTGGTCAATATCTCAGATAGAATTCATTCAGCCCCAAACTACATAAGTTCAATTTAATTAAAACAGTTCAATGGGCAGTTTCTTTTCGCGACCACTCAAAACTGAACCTTGAGATTGAAAATAAGAAAACAATGCTTTTGGACAATGGTTACCATGAAAACGTGGTTTCTCAATGCATTTTGCAAAAAATTAGCATCTTTTAATTCAGATTCTAAATTGTTCATAAAAAATGCCCAGTTTGTCCTAAACTTTCTTGGATTGGCAATGTTTCCTTACGTTTTGAAAACAAATGAAGAGGTGTATTGGTGGGTGCTTTGCTGTCGTAAGTCCGCATGTCGTCTATGGTACATGCAAGATTTTGCCATCAACTCAAAAGGATGTGCTTCCTGCCTCACACAAAAGTATGATAGTTGATGAATTTTGGTGAGGGGTGAAGACAGGTACGTAGGCTGCGCTTCCCAAAGGTTGATTGACCGAATCAAGCATCATCTACCAAGACACAAAATCCACACAGGTTCGACTAGCGTTCGCACAGCAACACCTGAGACTTTGTAAATCTTGCCCTGTGCCTAGGTAATGTGAATTTGCGATAAGACGGCATCTTTTAAATATCCCATTTTGCGCCCAGCTTTATAGTGACGACCTTTCTCTAGTGACGACCTATTGCTAAGGCAAGGTCAAAATTTTATCTTGGTGTTTTGGAGGCAGTTTAGAGTACGGAGTGTAAAACTAGCCTGTTTTGACAGAAGGAATTTATGGTTCCACTCTGAGTGTTCTACTAGTTCGATTTGGCGATTATCTTATCACCTTTTTTCTTGTTCTTCCATTCCTTTGTACTTTCTGACTTTGTCTTTTCTCGCCCTGTACTTGATTCGCTCCCTCGTTATTGGTCAATACTGGATCCTACACTACAATTTCTGCTATGTTTTCTTTTACTTAATCCTGGCGAATCTATGTGATCAGTGTCAGACGCAAAGCTCTATAAATGTCAGTTTTTCTTAAGACAGTATTTAAATTTCGTACTGTTAGGAAGCTGTTAAGAAAGTTCCAAAATATCCGTACTTTCATAATCCAGAGGTCACAGTACTGTGACAGATCTGTTCCTTTGTGGTTCTTTGATGTTGCTGGTGACGAAGTTGTTGAGGATGATGATGAAATTATTGATGACGAGGTTTATGATGATGATGTTGGTGATGAAATTGATGATGATGACGTTGATTTTGATGGCATTGATGGTGTTTATGTTGCCGTTCTTGCTGTTGTCGCTGATAATGATGATAAATTTGATGTTGATGATGCTGTTTATGGTGTTGTTGATGTTGCTGCTGTTGTCTTTGTTAATTGATGATGATGGTGATGTTGATGATGTTGTTGTTGTTGCAGTTGATTATGGGAGTTGCTTTTATTATACAACATAATTATTTTTCACTAGTTTGACAACAAGCGGCTTTGCATGATGTTAGATGGCTTCATTTCCCATTTATTGTCCAGGAGTGAAACCTCTGTCTCTGGTTTAACTACACACTTTCGAGGAAGATGAGGCGTGACTTCACTTTCCTTCCCCAATCTACGTCTCTGCCTCTATCACTAGTGATTAAAAGGTTGACAGGTGCTTTCATTTAACGTCTTCCGTCTATGCATGAATGCACCTCTGACTGACCACTCTATGCTTTTCCCCTTCATTCCTTCCTTTCCTTGTTGTCTTTTCTGATCTCTTCTTTACTTTTATACATACATACATATATATACATATACATGATGAATCTTGATGAATATATATAAAGCACTGTGTCTGTTGAGGTATTACATATATCTGTCACTGATGAAGGCTTAAGCCGAAACACAGAAAAATTAATGAATTTCCCCTTACCCACCGCTGGGTTTCGTCTCGTGA
>JANTCA010064188.1:0-15668 GCA_024741275.1 Chironex yamaguchii | reverse complement strand
AGCTTGGTCGAGTAAGGTGAACAAATTTCTGCAGAAGATCATGATATGGTGAAGAAACGGGAGGCAAAGCAAAAACAGGCCGTGGTGAAGATGTAGAGCACACAAGTCCCTGGATGGTGAGGTTGGTATGCAGGTCAATGAGTTGTTGGTTACGAATATCCACTTTCAGGCCAAAATTGGCAAGAAAATCGCCACCAAGAATGGGATGGGGCACATCAGCAAGTATAAAAATCCAAGAAAATGACCACAGAAATTCCAGACATGCAGCAGAGCAAGACGGTGATGAAATACCGTCTGAATACAGAACAAAGGAAAAAGTTGTGAGTTGGAGAACTGACTCACGTTTAAAGATTGCTAAGCGATGTTTACTAAATATGGACAGTTATCCCTAAAAATTATAAGATCCTTTAAAAAGGCATATTTAGATAGATAGAAACTGAGAATTAGAAAACTAAATTTAGGAATATAATTAAAAGCCTGTGTAAAATTTTTTGCCTATTTTGTATCTCAAATGTAACTAAATTTATATAAATATATGGATTAGATTAGATGTTTTTAGATAACCGCAACAATCAGTTTTCCACTGGAAAGTAGCTGATGCCGTTGCCACATAAGGGGATTAATTGGACTGTCGTGGGACAAATTTGATGTGAGTAATTAGTTAAGTTTATTGTCGATTGTAATTGACTGTTTCGTTTTCTCTTAAATAATCATTATAGTTGTACATATACTAAGCATATTGTTATATTTGTGTTTTGTCGTGAATTAAAGTCAAAAGCGTTGATACGTGCAATATCAATCCAATCCCACGGCGTCGTCACACTGCTCACCACCAATAGTTCCACTGCCAGAGTTTAGGGCTACCCAAAGCCTGCCCTTTAGTAACGTCAGTGTAAACTTTGCATTGTATACAAAGAAATATAGAAAAGGCTTACATACCTCTCTTCACTTGCTGTGTAATGCGAGCAGTGCACCTTGAACTCATTGAAAATCTCAATGCACATACCTTAACTGCTTAAGACGCTTTGCAGCTAGAAGAGGTGCTCCTTCACTACTAGTGCATAATAACGGTAAGACGATCAAAGCTGCTGCCAAGTTTATTAACAAGCTGAATAACAGTGATCTGCTACAGGATTGCTCGAGGTCAAAGAAAATTGTATGGAAGCTTAATTTAGAGGGAACAGCTTGTATGGGAGGATTTTTGAAAGATAAATTGGCACAATGAAACGTTGTCTGAGAAAACTCTTAGGCAATGCTGAGTTTTGAAGAGTTAAACACTGTAATGACAATGTACGTTAAAATGAAGATGTTGAACAAGCCTTGACATACCACCTATAGCAGAATCTATTAGGACATATTTTGATGATGATTATGATAACTATAAGAACCTTACTACTAGGTAAGTACCCAAGCAGGAAATTGTCTCATGGAAGAGATGGGAGAATGAATAATTGGTGAATTTGAGAGGATTTCACAAACAGAGTCATTTATTGCAACCTAATATCAGAGTTGGAGATGTTGTTTTGATGCAAGATAAAGGCAAGAACAGAGGCTATTGCAAAATGGGAAGAGTTGAGAAACTTCGAGGACTAGACGACATAATAAGAGGAGCCCCTCTGAATACAGTTAGCAATGGCATATAAATCATGCAGTTTTGAAACTTTTTCCTTTAGAAATTGCTAGAGAAGAGAGAGACACAAACTACGGAAACAGGGAAGCAGCAAGAAGCAAAGAGACGCGAGGAATGAGAAAGGAATTGATGAAATACCCAAGCGTGTAGGAGGTGCTCCTAGTACCAGACGTGAGCCAACCTGAGTTGCGGCTAAGGATGCATGTCGCGGCAGATGCTTGACTCTTAGGGTGGAGTCAAGCAAGGGTGTATGTTGGGAAAATCCATTGCGCTATGAGTAACTAAGCACTGGTACATAAGTGATTATCATATTTAGAAGAACATATGCTTACAATTAACACATTGGAAAGTTTTCAGCATTATTAATTACCTGAGTAAAACTACGTGTTAAGAAGCTAAAGTCAAACTAATTTTCTTCATTAAAAGCCTGACTAAAAAACTCGTTGCATGTGTAAAATACGTCAGTCTTGTATGTTGCTTGTATGAAGTTAGATGCAACAATTCCAGGAATTTGTAGGGAGTAAAACTGCAAAGGATTGTCTGTTAGTTTGTGTTGTATTTCTCGAAGACTACCGGCATCTACAAAAACCACAAAAAAGCATGATTATGAGCTTCAGTACGCTACGGCACATCCTTAGTTACACACACACACACCCGCATCTCTACAAAACATGCTAAATACTATGAACACACACTATTGTGAAATTAAACCGAAAATTAATCTTCGAAAAACAGAAATCGTTAGATCCTTTTTTCGTCTGAAAGAATCAACAGCAAACGCCCCTCTGGAGAGTATTGGTACTCTTTTACTAGAATGCACCTCCTTTGTTTATCTTGTGAGATATCGGGCAATGGTAATGTTGATAAGGAAACTTTACGTAGAATTAGCCTGGCATCTGCATCTTTTGGAAGACCAAGCCATCGTGTTTTCAACAACAAAAACCTCAAAATAGCAGCTACGTCAGCTGTCTATTGTGCTGTATTTATGTCCACCCTCCTCTACGGCTGTGAATCGTCGACACCCTATAGCCGACAAATCATGTAGATGCAATCAATTCTTGGTACTACCTGGAAAAACAAAATTCCTCACATACGAATTCTTCAAAGGACTGGTCAAACGACAATTTACTGCCAGATTAACAAGGACAACCATAAGAAAGGAGGGCAGGAGGGCAAAGTAAAAAGCTGTCTCCAGAAATGTGGTTTACCCACTAGTATACTGGAAAAATTGGCAACCACTCGTGAGTCCTGGAGTGACCTGTGCTATAAAGGAATGCAAGCCTTCATAGATAACAGAACACAAAATAGGGAATTTCTCAGACTCTACAGACATCAGAAATCCACAAAATACATTATTCAAACAGACTCTGTCTTCGTATGTGCTTCGTATGAGCCGTGCCTGAATTGCATTCGTCAGCCACATGAGGACTCACCCTCCCCCCTAAGCAGTGGACAACGCCATCGTCAGTCATGAAGGGTAGTCATATGCAATTTCTTAATCGTGTTATAAAAAGAATCGGAAAGGCTGAGACTCCAAAACACCAGCGATGCACGTCTATAGGTACATAATTAATGGTTTGTCTGTTTGATACCTCAAACGACGAATCTCCCTTTATGCAGACGTCAACATTTACAACAGTAAGGGTTCTCTACCGAAGAAACATAACAATTCACTTCATAGGTTTTTCTACCAAGAATGAATATCCATAGCAAGGCTGCCGATACGAGACTTGTTCAGTAATTTATTGCATCTATGGTTATCAAGAACATTTTCAACTATGAAGTCACAGTCCAACTTTCTTTAGCTACAAATGCAGTAGGACAGACGTGAAAGATTGTGGATTTGGCCCTAAATTTCTTATGAAAGGCACTGAATGTACTGTATTCGACAAATGGCTCTATGAATTTCTATATATCGCTGATTTTTAGCTTCAGTTAATAATGGCACTTACTACTACTATTAGGATAAGTGGTGAAGATGAGACTCAAATAAACAATAGCGATCCCCCAAAAGGATTTCTCGATTTCTTTAAACTAAAGAAATGACTTATCAAAGTAACCTTGCTCTTAACACTGTCGTCTATGGAACGTAAATTAAACTCGACGCTGTCCCTAGTGAACATGCGTATCTAAATTACGAACAGCATTAAATGATAGTGATTAAATAAGGACACCAATTTAAGTGTATTGGATGTCGTAAATCGTTAAAGAAATCTACAAGTACTAGGTGCTAATTAGAATGAGTTTTATAAAACTATTTGTGATCTGATGAACAATAAAGGAAAAGGATGACTGCTGTACCATGTAGACGTAAGCCAGTGCACTGAGTCGGAACTCACTGGTGTGTTACGGAACCAGACTCTGCACACAATTGTTTTTACAAGCAAGCCGTTTATTTCGAAAAATTATTAACAACTTCAGTTCTGTACAGATATAAGCATAAGCAACGACAAAAATATTAATTCGCGAAAATAAAAATTAGCTAGAAGGTCTGGTTATGTAAGAGATTTAAGCGGGCTGCAACTTTCATCACAATCATTTTAAAAACCAGTAATTTTAAGTTTTGGGTTATTGTATTTTGGTATAAAATGTATCCTGAAAATATGATTTCTTTTGCTGGGTTTCCCTACCCGCTTTGTAATTACTGAAGTGTTTTGAAAAAATAAAGCAACCATTAAGAAAATTAGGTCCAAGTTAGATCCTTAATAAATTATAAAATCCTGTAAAAAACCTTACTTAGATTCGAAAAAGTCGAAAACAAAATATAGGGGTGTAATTAAAAGCCTTTGTAAAATTCCTCACTTATTTTTTACCATATCTGTACTGTAACGTAGACTTCTATAAAAACGGTTAGAATAGGTGTTTTCAGCTAACTGAAAAACAATCTTTTACCGGAGAGTAGCTGATATCAATAACACGTAATACTTGGACTGTCGTGGGATAAATTCGACGCGAATGATTAATTAGGTTTAATGTGGATTGTAAATAACCCTTTCATTCTTTCTTCAATTTCACATATACTAAATATACTGTTATACTTCTATTTTGTAGAATTAAAATTCGTTATACATAATATCAATCAGCTGGCATGGTGTCATCTTTTGCTGTAAATTCAACATAAAGATTCAATCAAATTTATAAAGAGCACAACATTGTTGAGGATGGTCACTAATAAACTACAAATGGGAAACAGCTGCCAAAAGGTTGTGTGACAAGATAAGTAAAAGTGCTAAAGGACATAGTTTCTCAAAGTTTAGAGGATACTGAGGAACTCCTTTTAAGCCTCGAAGTCCTAGGTGAAAAGTGGACGAGAAGTTGTACTTGCAAATGAATAGTTAATATTCAAATAGTTACTATTCAAAAGCGTATGGACAGAAAAAAAACAAGTAACGGAGTACATCTGTCAAATTGAACCAAGTAGGAAGCACCTGGACAATAAAGAGGTACCAACACTAAAACAAGAAGAGGACACCAAACTACTCCAATAAGCCCCATCGGAACTATTGAAAAGTTCACCTAAAAGAAAAGGGCATGTTATCAGTCTAACAATGCTTCCAGCCATAGTGTATATGTTGGAATTACCAAAATTTACCGAGTTCTTTGTGAATATTATCAGCTTCATACTACATTTCATACTTAAGTTGATCCAGATGGTACTGACGAAAATACTAAGTCACACGTCCTAAAATGATGACTAGCAAAGATGTTGGCCCAGCTAATTTGTAGCATTGAGGATTTAAAGCAGCAAAGGAAATATAATGCTGTATGATGTTTCATATTTTCAGCAACAGCGCAAGATATTGTTACTCAGTTGCAAAATGCTGGATGTGAAGCTGATTTACAATCAAAGGGATTATTAAAATCGATATTACAAGTTATCTGATCAAGATAAGGAACGATGGAGATGTGATATTACAAAATTAATCTGATTAGGATAAGGAACGATGGAGATGTGATATTACAAAAATTATCTCATCAGGATAAGGAACGATGGAGATGTGATGTTAGAGAAGACTATCACTCACATCAAGCCGAAGCGAAAACTATTCTGAAAAGCTGAAATTTGTTAAGAACAATCGATGCTGCTGTTGATGCCTCAAACGTGGCCTCAAGGATTGTCAGCAGAAGATGTGGTAAAGCTGTGGTAAAAGACACAAATTGTACACGATACTGCTATTGCAAATGCAACAACATCAAAAACTGTAAAAACCTTACTACTGGTTCTAAGAGTTTGAGTTCACTTACCAAAACATCAAAATCGCCATGAAAATTTGCGTTTAAGTCTGTATTTGCACAATGTCGCAAATTTTCAAGGCGATTTTGAAGTTCACTTACCAAATGGAACATGGAAGGAGGGAAACGTGATGATTGATTCTGGTGCCTACATGTCCCACATTTTTTAAGACTATGACAAACGAATTGAGATTTCAGGCAGAAATAACCAATATTTGTTTGTCAGCTGTTAGTGGTAAATCGACGGTAAGCACAACCTGTAAGCCAAACTTTGGTGTAGAAGGCACAACAGGAGACCAGCAGTACCACAGCCTGCTGTTGAACTTCAACATCAAAAGAGTGGAGTACTTAGCAGATGTTCAGATTTCCTCCAGTCTAGGCAATGCGAGGTGAAGCAAAACGGACATGGCCTGACACAGTAGGGAGTTTTGGAGTTGGAATGACAAATGAGAGAGGTGAACTGGCACTAAATTTTGCAATGAAGCACAACTTTGTGGTTACCAACACGCTGTTCCCTCACAAGAAATCTCGTAGAACAACATGGAATTCACTCAATGGAATAGAGTACTTCCAACTAGACTACATCACGATAAGCAAGTGTATCCGATCAAGCATATTGCAACGAGATCACCTATGACGTGATCGACAAGTGGAAAGCGAGACGCAAACTTAAATGGCGAAGGTTTAAGAGTTCTGCAGACATGGAGATGTACAGAGAAGCCATCAAGAACGTAAAAAGAGAGGTGAAGAATGCCAAAGAGAAATGGATTACCGACCAGTGTGACATTGATGGGAATTTGACCACAAACGCAAAAGTAGCATTTGAAACAGTGAGGAAACTGACTGATAAACCAAAAGCTGCTAGAACAAATCTCATAGAATGAAACTACCTACGCTGCTTTCAACTACTTTCCTGGGATTTTTGTAAACAATTGGGTCATGTATTAAACAAATCTACACAACAGTTTTCGCTTGCTAATAGTCAAAATATTTCATCCTCTGGAAATGTGAAGGTGCCTATAATTATTGATGGTGTTGAAAAAGCCATCCTCTTCTGGGTTTTGAATGATGTGGTGCAAAATGTTATTTTTGAGCAATGAAATCAAAGAAAACTTTCAAAATGGCAATAAGTTTCGCAGCCATTTCTGACAAAACTGCTGACGATTTTGGCAAATTTGGCGATCAGTTGAGCCAAAAGCAGCCTTAATTGTTGATTCAAGCTTTGCAATCTTACCCACTAGTTTTTACAGCTGAAGTACCGCTGTGCGAGACCTTAAGTCATGGGATTAAGCTCATGTAGTGATATCAAGATGGAAGGAATACTGTGAGGACCTGTACAACTATAAAACAGACAAAGACGACCAGTTACTGGAAGAACTACAACAACAAGCAAGTCCTGGTGGAGCCAATTCTGATGTCTGAAATAGAAAGTGCAGTGAACAGTGTAAAGAACAATAAGACACCAGGAATTGACAACATCTCAGGAGAACTACTGAAGTACGGCAGAGGGGAAGTCCTCAAGGTGCCACACAGCTTGTGTAAAAAAGTCCTGGAGAGCGGTACCTGGCCAAAGGACTGGACTCAATTGATTATAGCACCTATTCCAAAGAAAACAAGCAAGAAATGCTCAGACTACAGCGCAATCAGCTTGATTAGCCACCCAAGCAAAGTCCTGCTCAAGGCAATACAAAGAAGACTACTGCAAAAAATCGAGTCAGTTCTTGATCAGTGTCAAGTAGGGTTTCAAGCAGGAGGAGGAACAGCTGAGCAAGTATGCAATCTGCGGACTGTCTGCGAAAAATACATTGAAAACGGCATAAAGGTCTACAACAACTTCATTGACTATAAGAAAGCCTTCGATTGAGTGTGGCATGATGATATCTGGGCTGTCCTAGAAAAACATGGAGTTGATACCAACATAATGTCATGCTTGAAAAACCTGTATGCCAACACCGAGAGTGCAGTAAGAGTCGACACCTACTTGAGTGACTTCTTCAAGTGCACATCGGAGTGCGTCAGGGATGAGTTCTTTCACCAGTGGCGTAGACAGTGGTCGTGCTGGTCCAAAATCTTCCGGATCGAAAATAGGATAATTTGATTTTCCATTCAAATAAACCATATTCCCTAAACGAAACTAGATGACTATGAAGGTTCCTATGGTGCTTGAGTAGAAATCTCTTGTACCCTTGTGTTTGGTCATGCTCAAATCCGTTAGCACGACCTAGCATGGGGTTCCTAAGCAAGTAGTAACCTGCAAGCAGTGTCCTTTACAGTTGATGAATCACTGGAACCCCTGTGATTGGTCGTGAGCACAATTGTGCCATTGTGCTGCTGATAATATGGACAGTTCTTCGGTAGATTTAATGTGATTTGATTGGCTGATGTGTCTTAAAGGGCCGCTATTTCGCACCTTTGGTCATGCTCATTAGAAATAGGACGACTGGAAACTGGAACTGGAACGAAACAAAACAAAGTGACTGGTTGGTGGATATTTTTTTCTCGATACTTGAGCCATGGAAATATATTGATCATGAACGAAGGAATTGCAACTGAGATAGACACTATACACCTGTTATTAGTTAAGTCATTTACTTCACGAAATGTAAGTGAAAAGAAGTTAATTGTCAAAGAAGGCAGGCCTAAACCAAGTTTGACAAGATGTTTTTAGTAAACTTAGTATTGAAGTTCCAAGACCTGGCGAAACAAGGTGGTACTATTGTTCCCGCACCATCAAAGTTATCTATAACAACTACAACATGTTAATGAAACTCTTGATGAAATTGTTGATGACCCTCAGGGCTGGGATGACTCCACTCTAACTGAAGCCAATGGTTTATTGCAGCATTTGAATAGCTTTGTGTTCTGCCTTTTGTTTTTCATTTTCAATGATATATTGCACCAATCATCCTTTCTTTATGGCTTTCTTCAAAACAGAGACCCTGATTTTTCTTATGGTACTAAGAAAGAAAATAACTTCAAAGCACACCCCATGGATATTCGTAATGATGAAAGCTTTGATTCCTTTTATCAAGCAACTGTAGATGTTGTTGGAGAGCCTTCTTCTCGATGTGACTAAAAGCACAAATACATGCAACTCTACGATGAAATAATTGATAGCACCATGCTTGATGACAGATTTGATGATGTTAAAGAATTTGCATTTCTTGATCTGGAAAACCCAAAGTTGTTCCATTTTTGGCAAAAAGAAGTTCCCAAAGAGAAGTTGCAGCTTCTGAAAGACAAATATGACACACTTTTCGACACCTCACTGCTAGAGCACCAGCTTCATTTTGTCTACGGAGATGAGGATTTTCGTAAAGAAAATCCAACCCAATTATTAAAGCACTTATATGAGAATAACTAGCATCCTTCTTTGCCAGAGATTGTTAAATTGTTAAAGCTGAATGGAGCTATTGCCATATCAAGTGCCTCTGTTGAGAGATCCTGTTCTTGCCTGAAAAGAGTTAAAACATATTTGCGAAATAAAATGGGTCAAGAGCGCCTTGGTTCTTTGCGCAGGATCTCAATGCACAAAGACATTTTGAAGCAAATGGAAGATGAACAACAACTTCACTCTTCAATTTGAAAAATTTGCAGAAAAGCCAAGAAGACCTGACTTTCTTTTCAAATACGTATATACAAATAAATCAACATTATTTTTCATTTTCATCAAATATATCTATATTTTAGCTATTATTTTCATCACATTTTGATGAATTCAGAAAGCGATTTAGCATAAACGTAGAATAGCATTTTTTGCTGGATTTTTGGGAAGATGCAACTTGTTGGATAAGGACATTTCATCAAGATTTCTTATATATTTTTGGATTTTGAAATGCATGCATGCTCATTAACGTCTTTGTCTGACCAAGTTCTTTTAAAATAGATTGCAATAGCCCCAAACTCTTTAGTTTGCATTTTTTCAGCTGTTGTTTTTTGCCTTGGTATGGTATTATTTCATTCAACATAACAATTTGTAAGCATAAAAAAACTTGAGCAAAGAGCAAATAAAGACAGCAACCAGTGTTAAAACAAGGTAATTTTAAAATTCATCCAGTTTTCAGTGATTAAGAATTGCTTTCCGTGTAGTTTGTTTCCTGGCTCTCATACCTTAATTCTTATTAGAACTTTTGTAACTGGGCTGTTAACTGATAACCTTGAAAGTAAGTAAAGAAAATTGTCATGAATTGCAGTGCAAAAATAATGAGAATAAGCCTCTGAAAAGCTTTGGCACCCAAGCTGGAGTTCTATGCTCTTTGGGATACCTTACTGCTGCCAGACCTCATGGGCACTCTGCTGTGAACACTTGCGTGTATCGCAAATAGCACCACCAACCTTTCGGGGCTGGCTACGCCACTGCCTTTCACCTATGTTGTTCAATGCATTCCTTGAGGAGTTGGCGTCAACGGTTAATGACCAATTCGATGGTGGCATTTCTATCCAATGGAAACAGCTTACCAACCCTCGCTTTGCGGATGATATTGCTCTACTAACTGCATCAGCCAGCAGTCTCAAAGACCTGACTATGAGACTGGCCGAGACATCAAAGACGACGGGAGATAAGTGCTGAAAAAAGTAAACTGCTGGTAGTTGGTGCAACCACAGAAAGAATCGATGAGAGTGTTCAGGTATGTGGAACATCATTGGAACAAGTGGAACATCATTGGAACAAGTGCAACATTTCAAGTACCTGGGATGCATTATCCAAGAGAATGGGAAGTCAACTGTGGAAGTACGCAAAAGCATGGCAAAAGCAGCAATGACCAACCTGTCCATGATATGGAAGTCAAAGCAGATCACCTTTCCAGTCAAACTGCGCCTCCTAAGATCTGTGGTAATATCAGTACTTTTATATGGATGCGAAGCCTGGACATACAATGGGGAAATCGAGGAGAAAGTCAATGCTTGTGAAATGTGGGGCTACAAGATGATGCTAGGCGTTTAATGGACAGACAAGCCGACAAACGAATAGATCAGGCAACAAGTAGCAAACATGGCAGGCAGTGCACAGCGTGGGATCCTGGAGATTGCAAAAGAGAGAAAGATGCGATTGTTTAGTCACGTCACAAGACATCCAGACAATCTTGAGTTGGCCCATATAATCATGCATGGTCATGTTCCAGGGAAACGTGCTCGGGGTAGGCCACGACAAAAATGGAGCGATGACATCTTTCAGTGGACTGGCTTGCACGTAATGGAAGCTGCCCGTGCATAATCCTCAAGACGTAGGTGGCGTGACATAAGTCATCAGAGTGCATCCACGGACCGCCACAATCTAAGACGAAGAAGAAGAAGTCATCTCACCAGTTAGCAAGACAGTCAAGTTTGGACATCTACTGCTGAAAGTTGGCTGCCCTCCCAAACTCGATGGTATGATCATATCTTTCCATAACAACATGATAGCAGCCACCCAATATGAATGCAGCACATCAGAATCGTTGACACCAAAAGTGGAGTGAAACAAAGTTGTGTCCTGGCACCAACACTCTTTGGCATCATTTTCTCCATGCTTCTAAAACATGCGTTCTAGACCTCCAAGGTGAACACATATGCACAAGATCCAATGGCCGTTTATTTAACAATACGCCAAGGGCCAAAACCATGGTATGCAATCTCCTAATCAGGGACATACTTTTTGCTGCTTTTGCTGCGATGACATCACACTCTGAACAACAGCTCTAATGTCTCATGGTCAAATTCAGGTCAGGATCCACATCTGGACTGGTTGCGGCAAGGACTGTCATTCCTGCATCGGATTGCTATCAGACTTTCCAGTTACAGCAGACGTAGTCAAACCCTAGACACTGAGAACACCTAACAGTCCAATTTCCATCATCAACACTGACAAACTGCCCCTTCCAATACATTCCCAATACAGATAAGGGGTATGAAAGAGCCAGAAAACTACTGCAACAAGAGCATGGTAAGCAAAAGACTGTAACATAGCCAGAAACGATGATGAGTGGTAGGAGTTAGACATTTGACCAAATATAGGGCGAACTGCAGAAATGGCTAAAAAGAAATAGAAAAGATGACATACTAAAGGGGAGAAGAGGGAAAACACACCAACAAGGCTATACAGAAAACAGACAGACTTTCTTGACTAATCCTTATGCCGGGAAAATGAATCCACAGCTTAGATGTTTTTACTACCCTAACACACACTGGGCAGACCAATGTGACACTGTGACTAACAAAGCTGAAAGGAAATCCATTCTCCAAAACAATGGCTTAAGTTACAGATGTGGAGACAACCACTAAGTAAAGGACTGTAGAAGACGGGGTTGTTTCTAGTGCAAAGGGTTTTTTTGCAAAACCACCATGCCCGCCTGCATGAAGAACGCAACCAATAGGTACAAGGAAATTGTACAGGATATACTTTGTCGGGTAAATGTATAACACTAATTGTGACATTTAAGATTAAGAGTGACGAGGTGTGGGGTATATTAGATACACGGTCTACAAAGAACTACATAAGCAAGAAGGCAACATAGATCCTAGGAATAGCAGCAGACAGACGGAGGCGAATTCTCTTCAGACGGCATAAGGATACAGCAGAATTACTAAAAAGCCTGTTTTTACCATTCACTGCCTCACAAATAAAGTTTCATTTCGAAGAAACTGGACTAGATCAAGAGATCAGTTGTAAACAGTATGCCAAGTAAGGGACTACAAAAGAAGTTTCCTTACCTCCAGGGAGAATACATACCTGAAACACATACAGGGACATTCAAAATTATGATGCTGATTGGTGACCCACTATTTGGACGGATACAAACTAGGAGAATTGTTAAAGCAAAGGGCAGGGAGCCTATTGCGGAAGAAACATCACTCAGGTGGGCAGTGCATGGCGAGGAAGGTAGCCAAGACAGGACATACTTCACACTGAAAACAAATAAGGATCATGAGAGATGGCATTCGTTACACGTTCTTATAATAGAGGATAGGAAAGAGTTTGATCAAGTAGAGTTAACCAAGGGTTTGCTGAACGGTTAGTGAGAAAGGAAGATGGTAAGTATGAAGTAAGGATACCAAGGAGGGGCGGTTTCCCCAAGAGAGCAATGAAAAACAGAGCAGAGGGTGACTGAATTGGGTGGTCAAGTTATCAAGTTAAAGGAAGAGTGTGGCAGTATTGTTGCTGAACAGCTGGCCACAAGAGTGATACAGGACCAAGCACCAAAGTAAGCGGATGGGCTGTGAAAATTTTACATGCCACAGAACCCTGCAATAAGAGATGCAGCCTTCTCATGAAAGTTCAAATCGTGTTTGATGCCAGTAGTAAGCCAAGTCACTAGAGTTTCTTAATAAATGAATGCATGGATCCAGGGCAGTCATTGTTGTTGGACATTTTACTGAGGTCTAGGATAGCCCCTACGTGTCGAGTTGGAATTGTCGCCAAGGCATTCCTCCAAATAGCAATACATTAGCAGGCCAATAGAATTGCAATACAGAGGAGATACAAAGGATGTTTTCCTATCCATGATGAAAAGGGATGAAGGGAAACAGCTGCACTTCCGTTGAGTGCCTTTGGTGGTGAATGCTCCCCATTTCTGCTGGATCCAAAATCATTAGGGAAGCACAGTCGGCAGTTGGTTTGTTGATAACATAATGGGAATAGTGTCAGATGACAGTATAATTCGATGAAGAGGCTACAAGGATAGAAAAAGGCTATTTTCCATTAGCAAAAAGGGATTAAAACATTAAGAGCCTAACTGATGATCAGGATAACGTAAAAAAAACATTCACTGCATTGTTTGGGATAAGGCACGTCCCACCAAAAGGAAGTGACTGTCAACTCACACCTGCCAAACAAACTTCTCCTAGCAGTGTAATGTTGCAAGAGCTCAGTAGTATTTATGACCCTCTGAGGATTATTTCTCCAGTTATTGTTGAATGGAAGCTTTTGTATCGCCTGGAAGTTGATGAAAGGGAATGTTGGGACACTTAGGTGAGCACGAATATGTTATGAAGTGTTGTCACGCGATGTTGTTTTAACTGTTAAACTGCCTCCCTATTAGTATCTCTGTTAACATGTGTTTGCCCCTTCCTATGACGCATTTCACATATACATGTAAAGTGAACATAGTGGTAATTAAGCTATTGTTTAACTCTTTAAAGCTTGATTCCTTAATAAAATAATTGCACTTGTTTGGTTTCTGTTCTGAGATAAAGTCAGTGTTTTCTATTGTGTCATCCTAAAGCTATACTCTCACAAACCAGAAACAGTAACAGATTATGGGCCAGAGGTTTGAGAAAATGAGAGTTATAGTCTTTTAGGGGTCTTAATAGTGGTTCAGTTACAGACGAAATTATAAGTGTCTGTTAGCAATGGCTTCTGACCTGGGGTCAATGTTTTCAAAGTTTACAGCTGAGATGTTAAATAACAACAACTATGAAAACTGGAAGTTCAGGATGAAACAAATACTGAAAGGATATGGACTCTGGGAGTTTGTTCAGAGCCCTGAAACTGCTTCAGGTGAAGCAAGTCAAGGAGGAAGCAAAAACTTTCTCATTGATTAGTTTGTGGGTTGATGATTCCCAGCTGTTTCTTGTGAAACATGCCAAAAATGCAAATGAAGCATGGGAAAACATAAAAAAGCACCATAAACAAATACATTACAGCATTGCCTAAGATTATGTAGATTATTATATTGAGTGACACTGTCTTAGCCCATATAAATAATATTAAGGATTTGGTTGACAAGCTGGCTGCTGTTGATGTTGATATTGAGGACCAGGATGCAGTTGAGATTCTTCTGTAAGGATTGCCAGATTCTTACGAGAATATTATTGTTGCCCTTGGGACTGCAAAGGAAGAACTTACTATGCCTTTTATTCAGTCTCGTTTGCTTGAAGAGGAAACAAGGCAAAAGGAACGCCATAAAAAGCACAAAACTGAGGAAAATGAGCAAGCCGTTAAGGTGGAGAAACGCCATAATGGAAAACACGGAAGGAAGATGTTCAAGTGTTTTAACGTTGGTAAAACTGGACATTTTGCAAGAGATTGTAAACTGCTCAAAAAGGATCAGAAACCATTTAGAGATAACAAAAGGAAGATCGATTCCTACATTGCAAAATGTTCACCTGAGCATTTTACAGAAGAGGATAACTGTAGAAAACGATGCTTGGATTGTTGATTCAGGAGCCAGTAGGCATATGACTTGCCAAAGGGACATTGTTATTGATTATGTAGAACTCAATCCTCCAGAAAATGTTATGCTAGGAGATGGACGAACAGTAAAAGCCACAGGAAAAGGGAAAGTAAGACTGTATTTTAATTCAGTTGATGGAAATAGGTCTAGTGCCCTGTTGTCCAATGTTTTGTTTGTTCCTTGTCTGTCAGGTAATTTGCTATCTGTTCGTGTTGTTACTGATTATGGTTGTTATGTAATATTTAGTAAAGGCTTTGTAGAAATTTATGCTGCTAATGGACCTAATGCTAATGAAAATACTGCACCAAGCAAAACCAAAGAAACAAAGAAAGGAAAGAGACCAGCTCTAAAACTGGGATGTTGGAATGTTCGCACCATGACAACTGGCCTGTCAACAGATCTGCAGGAGATTGAAGATGCCAGAAAAACTGCCGTGTTAAACGACGAATTAAAGAGGCTCAGTGTGGACATATCTTGGCTCCAGGAGACAAGACTGGCAGATTCAGGGATGCTAAAGAAAGATTACACCTTCTTCTGGCAGGGCAAATCTCCAGATTGTAGTGTCTTTCAATCACATATTTCCTTCTTCATTCATTGTCTACTGAACCCTGATTGGCTAAATGTAACTATTGTCCTGAAACATATATATACCC
>JANTCA010064177.1:0-16290 GCA_024741275.1 Chironex yamaguchii | reverse complement strand
GATAGATAGATAGATAGATAGATAGATAGATAGACAGACAGACAGATAGATAGATAGATAGATAGATAGATAGATAGGTAGATAGATATATAGATAGATAGATAGATAGATAGATAGATAGATCCGTGATTGACCCAATATAATCCATGCTTGACTCATTGCTATGCAATAATATACGCTGTATTACGAATGAAAACCAAGGCCGTTTTTACGACACATGCCAACATTTAACGTATTTGTTATGTAAGGGTATTACTGTTCTTAGTGTCGGTTGTGATCGACGGCATCTCAGCAGGTGATGTCGATTCTGACACCTTAACTCTCGATAATAATGTGTTAATTCTTTCCTGTTCTCAAGGTCAGGACCGTCTAAAATTACTTCCTGTTCAGTTTTGTTCGATATGAATAACTCGATAAGGCTACTCACAAGCACACAGTCTAACTTTATCAAGACTAAATTGTATGGTATGCGAACCGCTAAAGAGAATTTCAAACAATCTAAGGTTTTCTGAACTATTGAGGTTTCTGTAGACAATCAACAGCCACTGCTCTTTTTATTCCTTGTCACATCTTGTATTTTCTTTCCCTTGTCCAATCATTGGCTCTTTTTCTCGTAGCAAATTCAGCATAGTTGTCATATACCGCAATCTGACAAATTTACATATTGTATGTACCAATATCGTTCAATGCCTCGTGGGTCTATGTAGTAACATTTGAAACATTGGAAACATAACGGGTTAACATTGATCCGTGTACTCCTCTACCCACCAATCTTTTGTTCTCCGGTAACGTCCTATCCCACGTTCTCCATTAACCACCAATCCCTCGTCTACCACTAATCAGAAGACACTTAACATTCACTAACCACCAATCCACTGTCCATTTCGTACCAACAATCCCTCATCCTCCACTAACCAGCAGTCGCTCGTTTGCATCAAAGCTTCTCCATGTATTCTAGTCAATATTTATCCCTTTCTGTGTGAATTTACTCGACTATTTTTCTCAGACGCTTTTCCAAAGTGGTGGGTGAAATATTGTACAAAGTCAGATGGCTGTACAAAGGCTCTGACAGTAACGTGACACTAGAAAAATTTTAATGACGGCTATGTAATATTGTATTTCTTCGACTAAACTATGTAATAAGAAAATTTTCAAGATTACGCCACTTTATTCAAGTTTTCTTCTTATTTAAGCCTTCTTAAGTAACCACTATTTACCATACATAATCATGCACGTCTTCTTGGTCGTTACATAATACTGGCCTTCTTGAAAGGAAGAAAATTTCCAGGTCTTTTAGTATCTTTTCCCTAATACTATGTAATGGTAAAGTATAGAAATTTTTTGAAACATTCTACCAAAAAGTGTAGCATAGCGCTTATAGAAGTACCTATAGCACCGGCGCAGCTGAGTGTATGACAAAAAGGTCTTAAGAGACAACAAACATGTTACCGACTTCAATGTGTTGTCCAATGCATACTCTAGAAAGTTTAAGACAAACATCTTTCTAGGATATCAAAACTGTCTGCTAAATGCTTGCTCTCAGATACTACTTCCATGGCCAACATTTGCCGTTACGTTGCTAGCAAATCACTCCCCTAACTCCTCACTACTAATTTCCCCTAACTTTTGTAGCTCGTCTCCTTGTAGTTGACATTCCGTCTTAACAAAGGCGATTCAGTTAAAAATCACAAAAAATCAATGATGAATACAGGAGAAATGAATAATCTAACCAATCAGAATACAGCTTAAACGTGCTTCAATTGATTAAGTCCCCGTCCACACGTATCCGTATATTTTTGAAAATGCAACTTTTTTATCCCTTTTCAAACACATTAGCGTCCACATGAATTCGCGAATACGGTGTTTTCAAAAAGTTTCACTTTGGAGAGCGTTTTCAAGCAGTTGCGTCTTTCGTGACTGAAAACGCCGAATACGTGTGGACAGAAGCTGAAAACCGACAAGAAAGTTGCGTTTTCAAAATTATCCGTATACGTCTGGACCGGGTCTAAAATTTTACAATAACGGGAAATGGTCTACATTTGCGACTGGAATCAATCTAAAATCCTACCATCCTGTCATATCCGGAGCTCTTATTTAATATTAGGCTAAAGTGCAATACCGCTAATATGCCAAGCTAAGAAGAAAATAATGGATGCAATAAAGGCTACCGACAAATAGAAGAAAAAATGAATGGACACAGAATTCATTTCGCCCAAATAATGTAATCTAGGCTGGCAGCCCGTGGGTGCGGGGTAGGTTTCCCGACATACCCCTTCCTTGACCATCTTTACTGGTTAAGCATAAACCTACACTTCCAGTGGGCATCCTTATCTGCTGCCCAGGTAGAATGGCTCTCTAACTCCTTATCACCCTCTAGTCTAATTTGCTCCTCTATTTTCACCTTCATCACTCTTTTTTGCCTTGTTTTCCTCGTTCCCCTCTTTTCTTAAACAATCTCTACTTGAAATGTCCAAAGCAAAAAGTTTCTTAAGTGGTCTTTTTAGAATTTCGGTATTGCCGTTTGTTACCTTCCTGACAGATACACCTCTCACATGACCATCCCTTCCAACAATGAGATCTTCAGCAATACCTGCCTTCTGCAATCCTCTCTTCACACTGTGTTCTTGAATGATAACAAGATCTCCTTTCCTAGCCTGTCCTCGTTTGCAATCTTTCAGTTTATGAAATTCTCTCAAGTCTGTGAGATACTCCCTTCTCCAGCGGTTCGAAAAGTTAGACAATAGTTTGCTAAGATACCAAAATCACCTGGAAATTTAATCATGATCAAAATTATGGTCAATTTTAGACTCAGTGGCTTCAGATAATGGAGACAATCTATGGACATAAAGTAGATAAGCAGGTGTTAAAGCTTCTCCTAACTCATCATACAAATATATAAGTGGCCTGTTGTTAAGTGTATTTTCGACTTCAGCCAGAACTCGGCTAAGTTCATCTTGTGTTAGTTTAGCATTCCCAAAAATTTTCCAGAGACATCGCTTTCCACACCCTACCATCCTTTCAAAATAGCCTCCCCACGATGGGCTGCGTGGCAAATTGAAGGTCCATTTTATTCTAAGTGTCTGTAAATATTCTAGAAATGTTGGATCTATAGACAGTTTCTGTAACAATTTAGCTGCTGCCTTGAATGTCTTAGCATTTTCAGAGTTCACTATTCTTGGTGTACTAAACCTAGCGCAAAATTTCCGCAGGCAATTCAAAAAAGTCATTGTATACAGGTAATTTGACAGTTCAAGATGCACAGCCTTAGTAGTACAACACTTGAATAATACAATATAAACCTTCCCCATTTCATTTTTGACTTTAACATACAGCGGACCAGTAAAGTCTACACCTACGTTTTGAAATGGTTTTCCTTCTGTAACTCGGAATTGAGGTAATGCTGGTGGTGGTGGCAGTTCAAATGCTTTACCTTCTAACCCTATACACCTTTGACATCGGTGAATAACCTTTTTTACCTGTTGTCTATCTCTAGGTACCCAAAAGCGTAACCTAAGTTCTGCCAAGGTACACCTAAGCTTGTTATGACGTACCCTTGAATGACTATCAGCTATAATAGGATCTGTAAAAGGGTGGTCATTAGGGAGAATTTTTGGGTATTTGGCACTGAAATCCAAGTGTGATTTTCCGATTCCTCCTTTACAGATCAGCATTCTATTTTCACTTTCTATTCCATATTGCCTGGCAGTTTTTTTAAAGTCCTCTCTTTCCTGCAAGCTAATTTGTACATCTTCTATCCACCTTTTCTCAGCGTTCTCAATCTCATCCACGTCTATACCTCCACACATCAGCTTATTTGCCCCTTTTATCTCTTAAGATTCTGAATAAATCTTAACGTATATGCTGTCACTCTCAATACCTTAACCAAAGTTCCATAACTTGACCAGTCAACAACAGTACTCTACCTCTCGTGTGTCAACAACAGTACTCTACCTCTACCTCTCCTTGTCATTCTCACTAGCTGTGGCAACTAAAACAGTTGTTTTCCTTCTCTCGCCATCTATGTCTGTCATATCCTCTGCTAGAAAAGTATCTGGGCAACCTTGCTCTCCATTCTTAAACCATTCAGGTCCCTCCCACCATAATTTACTGTGGGTGCGGGGTTGTTCTCACTACAATCATCTTGTCTACTTCGATATGGAACCAGTAAAAAGTCAATTTTGAAAAAGAAATTAGAGTAAGTATCTGGCTTGCTTTGACACTTTTAGAAGACATGATCAAGCTAAACTATGTGCCAAAATATATCGCAAAAAGAAGACATCGTGTGAACTGTAATTTATCAACTTACGGAATATCAAGATATTGTTACGGCTGTCAATTATTGTATTGTCAAGGGGCAAGGACCTATGCCAACATATAACGTATTTGTTATGTAAGGGTATTACTGTTCTTTGTCTCAGTTGTGATCGGCGGCATTTCAGCAGCTGATGTGGATTTTAACACCTTAACTTTCGATAATAATGTGTTAATTCCTTCCTGTTCTCAAGGTCAGGACCGTCTAAAATTACTTCCTGTTCAGTTTTGTTCGATATGAATAACTCGATAAGGCTACTCACAAGCACACAGTCTAACTTTATCAAGACTAAATTGTATGGTATGCGAACCGCTAAAGAGAATTTCAAACAATCAAAGGTTTTTCTGAACTATTGAGGTTTTTGTAGACAATCAACAGCTTCTGCTCTTTTTATTCCTTGTCACATCTTGTATTTTCTTTCCCTTGTCCAATCATTGGCTCATTTTCCCCTAGCAAATTCAGCATAGTTGTCGTATATTTCGCAATCTGACAAATTTATATACTGTATGTACCATTATCATTGCATCAAAGCCTCTCCATGTATTCTAGTCAATATTGTTGCTTTTTTGTGTGAACTTACTCGACTATTTTTCTCAGACGCTTTTACAAAGTGGTGGGTGAAATATTGTACAATGTCAGATG
Source organism: Chironex yamaguchii (assembly GCA_024741275.1). NCBI lineage: Eukaryota > Metazoa > Cnidaria > Cubozoa > Chirodropida > Chirodropidae > Chironex > Chironex yamaguchii. Next base: position 11,336 of record JANTCA010064177.1, on the reverse strand, counting down.
GCTGTACAAAGGCTCTGACAGTAACGTGACACTAGAAAAATTTTAATGACGGCTATGCAATATTGTATTTCTTCGACTAAACTATGTAATAAGAAGAATTTCAAGCTTACGTAACTTTATTCAAGTTTTCTTCTTATTTGAGCCTTCTTACGTAACCACTTTTTGCCATACATAATCATGCACCTTTATCTGGTTGTTACATAATACTGTCCTTCTTAAAAGAAACAAAATTTCCAGGTCTTTTACTATCTTTTAACTAATACTATGTAATGGTAAAGTATAGAAATTTTATGAAACATTCTACCAAAAAGTGTAGCATAGCGCTTATAGAAGTGCCCATAGCACCGGCGCAACTGAGTGTATGACAAAAAGGTCTCAGGAGACAACAAACATGTTACCGACTTCCATGTGTTGTCCAATGCATACTCTAGAAAGTCTAAGACAAACATCTTTCTAGGATATCAAAACTGTCTTCTAAATGTTTTCTCCTAGATATCATTTCCATGGCCAACATTTGCCGTTAAGTTGATAGCAAATCACTCATACTAATTTCCGATAACTTTGTAGCCTTACTCCTTTTAGTTGTCATTCCGTCTTACGAAAAGCGATTGAGTTAAAAATCACAAAAATTCAATGTTGAATACAGGAGAAATGAACCGAAAAACGTTTTAGTAGCTAGGTTAACTCCAAAGTGTACTTGAAGTTTTTCATTAAGTGTACACCGTAGTGTTTCTGTATTTTGAATAAAATATTAGTAGAATGCATAAAGTTAATTAAAGTGCAGGGAGTAAAAACATGTAACCGTAAAGCCTAGGTGTCATACGCCACCATTGTAACACACTTGTAGCTTTTCCAATCTGACAGTAAAAAGTCACGATTTCATTATTAATCTTAAGTGCACTGTCATCAATCACAACACTTAATACGACAACCATGTTTACGTTTACCGTACGCAATATTCTTTTTATTCATGCTATTTAATTTTTGTTACTTTCCTTTGGCTTATTTCTCAATTGTTTTTCTCTGCGTTTGGTGGGTCCCAGTGATCGTAGCAGATATAAATATGGCCTATATACTATCCAGCACGAAGGTAGCCATCAAATTTAATGAATGGACGATTGAGACTGAACGACGTAACGTCTTTTTACGTTCCCTATTAAACTACTTATCTCAGTAAGAAAGGGGTCTCAAACATACATTGCTTCTTTTTTTACACGCAAGGTCAGCTTGTCAACTGCTATATGGAACCAGTAAAAGTCAATTTTTAGCAAGAAGTTAGAAAGTAGGACAGTAGAATTCACTAGCATAGAAAACTCAAATTATCTGGCTTGATTTAGCACTTTTAGAAGACACGATCAAGCTGATCTATGTGCCAAAATGCATCGCAACCAGAAGGCATTGTGAGAATTGTAATTAAATATCTTTGAATATCAAGATATTGCTAAGACAGTCAATTATTGTATTGTCAAGGTGCAACTGCAAACAGTTTGGTCAGTCAAAACCAGTGCAAGACAACGACGTTTGTATTGACTCTTGGCAAATCCCGATCGTTGCCTGGCTCTAGATTTTCTGGCAAATTGACAACATAAGAAAGAGCTTAGTCATAAAGACTAATTTATGACAAATTTATTTGACATTCAATCAAAATCTTTTTGGTTCTCTAAGCGATTCAGTGACAAGGAGATTTCCTCGATGAATTTTGGTGATACCCACAGATTTCAATATAAAAACTTCCTTCTTTTGAGATAAGTGGTGATTCCTCTTAAATAAACCACATTAGAATCATGGACAGGTAAAATGGATTTGGAGAGGCAAATGTTTGTCTGGGGATAGCTAAGAACACTATGAACAAGACACAAACTAAGTTTAAGTATTAAATTAATGTCGCAAGACAGGGTATAATGTTGTCATTTTTTCATTGATTTTAATGCTGTACAGCAAAACTAGTATACTATATGAGATTTTTGAAATTTCGGCCCTTGAGCAAATCTAAAAATTGCCCTTCACCAATGCAAATGAGGCGAAGATATAGATCAGCCCCTGTCCCTATCAGTAAAGATAAGTTATTTTTGTGTTGCTTGATGTAATGACTAAAAAATTAAGGACAGCTGATAGACGACAATTTTCAAGTGCTGCACGTCCTGAAAATGCACCCTTCTAGTTATTGGTGTTAGAGAGGATCAGGAAAAGAAGCAGGCCAAAAAAATTAATTAACTACCAATAAATTAGTATGTTCTGTTCACCAAAGATGAATGGCGATGGCAATGACAGAAAAGCTCTATGACGTAGGATATAAAATCAAAAGAGTTAAGGTAGTATCTGGAACAAAGCTTACCTGATGCGTGCAATACTTCATCATCTGATCTTTTATGCATCCTTAAATTGTCAGAGAAAGATTTCTGGAATAGAGACAGGACGATTTTACATGAAATGGTACATTATTTGCAGGAAAGTTAATGTGCTATTGTAAAATATAGCCACTTTTATAAACCAAATATAAACAAAATGACACGTTTTTAAAATCAATGTTTTGTATAAATGTTTTGTATCTGTTTATCTGTATGTTTTAACAAAAGCTTTCTGGTATTTTCAGGAATTATATTGAATGTTTGTTCTTACCTTTTGAGCGTAGCTTTACATGCCAGGATTAGGCAATTTTCTAGAATGTGAGCTCTTTATGATATTGGACACCAGTTGTCTTTTCTTACCAATGGCAGCTTGTTTGTGGTAACGCGTGTACGAACTAGCAACCCGTGGCTTGCAAGATCGTCGTTTTAAGCACCATACCACGTCAGCATATTTTTCAGAAACAGTAAAGTGAAAATCCAAGGGTCTACAAGAAATTGCAATATCATTAAGTTGAAACAACATCATATGGACGCATACATAAACACTTTTCTTGACCGGGATATTGCACGGGCACTGACTGCTACTTATTGCATAACGTATGATAACAGTGTAAAGTCTACTTCACATTGAAAATTTGCGACATTGCATTAAATCATACTTAAAAGCTTTTTTCGTCTGACACTCTTGAGGTTGAATCGTCAGAAAGGAAAGTATATATTTATGGCAACCTTTTTTATACGAAACATGTATCGAAAATAGCCAATCGTTTCTCAGAACACTCTTCAGAGTACTGGAGGTTTATTGGTTTTAATGTTGATAGATTCCAATACGCTTAGAAGAAAGGAAGATCTAACGGTGCCAATTATCCGAACTAATTCTCGTCCTTATGCATTTTGGCAAATTCTGAATTTTTTAGCAAATGTTTGCCTATGGCAGAATCACATTTTTTGGCAGTCTCAGAAGCCGTTTCAGAAGCGAGAGACGGCTGATCCCTAGGAGGAATTGATGCTTGACGTACAGTGGTTTGAACATGTTGTTTTATCTTGTCACCCAATCTCTGAGAAGTGCGACCTACATACCGAGCTTTACATTAGCACTGAAAACTCATATGCTACAAAGCTTACGATAAGCACACAATCCTTGTGAATGGATAGGTAGATCTTCCTTTTCGTAAAACAATTCTGAAATTGATAGCAGGGAAACACTTAACCACAGCGAAAATAAAAGGACATGTTTTGGTTGTTTTCTTTTAGAATACGCTCATCGTGAAAAAGGTCGCCGTGTATATATACTTATCTTTCGGCGATTCATACTCTGAAGAGTATCAGGCGATAATAAGCTTTGAAGTATGCTTTTAGTGCAATGTAGCAAATGCGATTTTCAAGTTTTGAAGCACAAAAAGATTGTTTAAGTCTAATTATCACCGTCTGTGGGAGCAAAAGGTCTACGTTTCCAAAAATTAATTAGTAGGTGCATGTATGGAAAAGTGGCGTTTGGCTTTGGTGAAAAGTTGGAGGGAAACATTTTGGCGCATATTTATTGTGAAGCTACGACAAATTAAATTAAACTAGCAATAGTACTAAGTACGTGACCCACACACGGCCAAAAACTGGCATTAGCCACTGTTTTAGATTTAAATTCTGATATTTGCCTAATCCTCAAGACGCAGATTATTAAGGCGTGAAAACAACTATTATTTTCTCCATACTGTTATTGTGTTTCAGCATGAATAGGGATGGTGGAGCCACCATAATGGTAATCACTAAAGACCATATTTCTTTACTTAACATTTGCATTGTTAAGTAATTGCCCGACTGAGTGTATGGATGATTATAATATGTTTGCTGTGTCTGCCTACGTCACAAACAGATGCCGCTTGTGCAGCGTATACACTAATAGACAGTCATCCAACGGCAGGAGTAGATAATCAGGGTTGAATCACTAAGTCTTTCGACCTTTTCTTATTGAGGTATTTATCTCAATAGGAAAGGCGTCGGATTTGCAGTTGTGAGATAGCTCACGAAATCTCAAAGGAAAAAAACAAACTTTACAGGGCAACTGACTGTTCGATGCCCCAGTGGTCGTACACATACCTTAATTTCTGTTCTTTACAGTACAAAGCACAACATTTCATTGATACACTTCTGTGTAAGCAATGCTGCTTACCAAAACAAAAGAGCAAATGAAAATCCCTCTTCTGAAATATCCTTTGTTTTGAACAATTGGTAAGCTGTATATGATCTACTTCAACCTTATGCTTCAAGCCATAGATATAAGAGGTCTAGATCAAGCACTCTTTAAATATCACCATAGAAGTAGAGTGTTCATCATGGAAAACAAAAATGCCCTCGTCCTCAGGGCAGAAAGTTGCGAGCTGCGATGTGACCTTCACGAGATTGCTGCTCACATACAGTGAAAGAAATGCATTTGAAGAATAGGAGAAGAAATCAATGGAACAGAGTCATGTTTCATTTTACCACTTGATTGTGTACTCACTTGAAATGTTCGACGTTTGTAGAGTTTGTCGAAAATAATCGTTTCTAAAAGATTACAGCGCTACCATTACTTCAATAGCGGCGATAAAACTGAAAGTCAAAACTGTATTCGATTTTAATGTATTTAATCTTATTATCAGAAAGCTACAACGCAAAAAATTAAAGCCACTTAAACATCTATACTTTGTGCGGTCTTCTATTTCATTTATTACTATATCACTATGGCCTCTTTAATGGTCAAAGGTTGAAAAATATGCACCCAATTTATTTGGTAGCAATTACAGGATATGACATTTACAGAAAAGATGATGAAAGCAGTTAGGCATTATTTTCAGTAAGTTAACATGTAGATCGACATAATAAATAACATTCAAAATTATCGTTCAATGTCTTGGGATTGACGTGTGACAAAACAAGGTACCAATAAAATCTTAAGTGTCTGAAATAGATGTCTAGCATCAGTGAACAAATACTGATTGTTTTGTGTGGCAACACTTTTGGCTTGCTAACAAAAGGCATTTATTTCATCTTGTCGATCTCTAGGTTATCTCGCGTTACAAGGAAGTAATAACATAAAGGCCTCTTCCACAACTTTGTAAAATTATGTATTATTGAAACTGGAGCATGTGATTGGCTAATTGATCTTAAAATGGAATGCTTACATGATTTCAATGATGTCCGTAAAAATAAAGGACTAATTTGACAAAAGACTAGGACCTTATCCACCAAATAGTCAAAAGAATTACCACTTTGGCTCTTAAAAAGTTGAGATATATGAACAAATGTAAGTCAATAAATGAACCAGTAATTTGGGATTGTAACCTTTTTTATATCAGTTGAGAATAGACAGGACACGTGATAGTTAGGCCGATACTCCTTCCTGAATTCCAACCTTTGCAGGCCTTTCTCATCAAATGTCTCCACATGCAAAGTAAATTATGTTCTTGACAAGTTTTGTAACTAGTAACCTATAATTATTGCTTCTGTACAGGCACCCGTCTCTCTTCTGTTTTAGATAACTGTATCTCGTATGATGTATTCAGGTGCACAGAAACACGAGAAAGAAGTGGGCATTTTGCTCGACAAGAACCACGATAACTCTCTTTCAGGCCTGTCAGATAGAGTGTTGCTTGTCAAGCTGAAATTAGCTTTAATCTTTACATCACACAAGTTTATGCGCCAACATCTGATTGCTCAGAGGAGGAACTGGAAGAGTTTTACGAACACCTTGACACCGCAAGGAAACAAGGTAAGTCAAAGGATGTAATTATCATTAAGGGTAACTTCAGCAGCAAAGTTGGTGAAGGAAGGGAAGGTAAACATGTTGGTCCATTCGGAATAGGCATCAGGAATGAAATGGAAGATCAGTTTGTAGAATGGTGTAAAACAAATGACCGTATAATAACCAACACCTGATTTGAGCAACCTAAACGGAGGCGACGGACATGGCAAAGTCCACGAGGAACAGTTAAAAAGCAGATAGAATTGATCACTATCAACAGAAGGTTCAGAAACTAAGTTCAACAAGCTAAGATTCTCCCTGGAGCAGACTAGTGATCATGTTCCTGTGATTTGCAAACTGAAGGTCAAACTGAGAAAACTGAAGAGAGTAAAGGGTACTCCCTGCTCGATTACAGCATGCTGTCTCAGTGGGATATCTGATCAAGCTATCCAGCTGCAGTCAGAAACAAATTTGCAGTACTTTCACATGAAGAACATGGATCCTAGTAGGAGATCTTTCAGGAAGCCCCAACATCATCAGCTAAAGTATGCATTCCAACAGAAAGAATGGATGGCTCAGGAAATACTTGATACCATGAAAGAACGCTAATTAAGACCTGCAAACAGTACATAACCCTCAACAAAAGGATCAAGAAGTTGTGTAAAGATGCCAAAGAAAGATTGTTTGACAACGAATGTGAGAGATTAGAGCAGTTACCAAGCACAGACAGCAAAAGAATATTTGACGGAACCAGGCATCATAAGGCTAGCTTGTGACAAGTCGCAGCTATGCAGTGGTTGCTTTAAGGCAAAAGATGGAACAGTCCCGATGGAGAAGCATGAAATCTTGCAGAGGTGGAAGTAATATATTGGGGAACTCTTCCGTTATGATAGTGGAGAAAAGCTTGTCATAAAGAAGAACATGGAAGGGCCGAAGATTCTCTCATCTGAAGTCAGGGCGGCACTCAAGAAAATGAAGAAAAATAAAGGACCAGATACCATCAATGTAGAAATGATAGCAACATTGGAGGACTTTGGAGTTGAAAAAATTACTGAACTAGCCAATCATATCTATGACACTGGTGAAATTCCGATTGACCTCAAGAAATCCATTTTCATCACCTTACCGAAAAAAAACGGTGACACAGAATGCGAACTTCATCGCACAATTCTAATGAGTCATGTAACAAAACTTATTTTGCGACTATTGATGCAGAGAACAATCATTCAGCCAGAGCTAGTAGAGGAGCAATATGGTTTCAGACTCTGGTACTCGTAATGCTATATTTGCCCTACGGATGTTATGTGAAAGGAGCATTGAAGTTCAAAGAGATCTGTACTTATGCTTAATAGACTGTACAGAAGCCTTTGACAAGTTACAACATCGCAACATCATGGAGACATTACAAACACTGGACATCGATGGCAAAGATCTCAGACGAATGACCAATCTGTACTGGGAACGGACAGCAGCAGCGCAAGTGGCAGGGCAACTGAGTAATTTCATTCAAATCAAGTGTGCTATTCGGCAACTCTGTGTGCGTTCCCAGATCTTTTTAATGTGTACAGTGAGATAATCATGAGAGAACTGGATCATAACAAGGGCTATGTGGTAAGTGGATATCATCTTACAGATCGAAGATGTGCAGATGATGCTGTATTGATTAGCAGCAATGAGACAGATTTCTAGTATCTGCTGGATATAATAGTTACAGCTAGCCAGCAGAATGACCTCAGCTTAATATCAAGAAGTGAAAACAAATGTAGTTTCCTTCATAATGTTATTGTGTTTTAGATAAATAGGAAATGTGATGTCGCCCATAAGGGTAATTACTCAAAACAGCATATTTCTTTACCTAACAATTGCATTGTCAGTTAATTGCTCAATGCAGAATATGGACCACAAAAAAATCTTTTTGCAGTGATCCGTCTACACTACAACACACAACATCGCATTGATATCCTGCTATCCAGTCGATTCTGTTTGCCAAAAAAATGGCAAACGCAAATCCTGGTCCTAAAAATGGCCTTTCTCTTGAACAGATAGTAAAGTGTTAACTCCATATTTAAATCTTTGTTTTATCGTGTGAAAATTGTGAGAGAAAAAATGTTATGCTTCAAACCCACCGAATGCAGCAGCACCAACAGCCCTGGCGCGCGTAACTAAAGTGCCGCACTAGGTAGGGCAAATTTTTGCACTTTCACCCCAAAGTTAAGGCGTAGATTGTTGTAGACTCTTGACTAATCCTTTGGAGCTTCTATGGATGCTTGTCGCCAATCATTTGCTTCTCAACTCACAGAAAAAATCGCTGATCTTGTGGTCGTCCTGCCATTTCTAGCATTTCATTGGGTAGTAAAAAGCGAATGCAAACTTCGTGACATATGCCATACTAGTAGTTGCTTTACTGCCACGCCACTACCTCCTTATGCTTGAAGTTGTTTGGGAGTTTATACGTGAGTTGACAAAATATGGGTTCCTTCATGATCTATGGGAAGACATGACTGGTGTGAATGCTGGACGTTTTCTGGATCCAACTATGAAGGTGGGTACGTTGGAAGCTTAATCGGCACATTCACATGGAGTTGCACCTGAAAATTGCCGCTCCGAGGTTGGACTGTTTGCAACTATTCTAAAACGCGAATGGAAATCTAGCATCATGACCACTGTCTAGTTAGCAATTCTATTGCATTTTCTATTTACACGGCTTGCATTTTCGAGTGAAGTTTGAATTGGTTCTAATCCCCTTTGTTTTCGGCAAGGTTAAGAGCTAAAATACAGATGTACAGTAATCATATAAACCCTAATAAACTAGGATATGGCTTAAGTTAACTTTTCGACGAAGTTAGAAGATTGTAGGAAAATAGTCGACTTGACCTGTGACGCAACAGGACATACTCTTTAATTATCGTAGCTTTTTCTTTAAACGTTAGCTTGAGACAACTTAAGGGTTCTATAGAGATACAAGCTTTTCTCAATTGTGATGCCAATTCTTAAGTTTTGGCCTAAAATCAACATTCAGCCTTTACTGGCATTATTTGAAGGTGTAGTAAAATTTGGCTTGAGATTCTCTTTAATTGTAATTCTCTTTACCCCTGATGCTTAACAATAAGCTGTTCAAAAACAGCCAGTATTGCCTATTTGTGGATCACAAAAGTGGTATTATCAGCAAATGGAATCATTTTTACTTAAGAACAGTTGATTTTAATACCATGCATAAGAAGACAATTTCCAGTACTCTGTGCCATGGATTGTCTGCAATTATTTAAAGAAGGAAGGACGGGCATACAGCCTTTATGTACCCCTGGCTCGAAATCTAAATTACCAGATAGCACTCATTTATGTATTATTATTAATTGTATTCACGTAAACAACAGCAATCAATTGGCAAACCCGGTTCCTGAGTCCTTTTTCCTAAAAGTTTAAAGAAAATTCAGATTTACTTTTTAAAAGGCCTTCATTTGATCGACAGAGATCAGACAAAAATTTACCTGTTTTTAGTTCAATATTTCTACACGAATACGGACTTAGTGGAGACCGTGGTTTATTACGGACCTTGTATGGAACATATTTGGCTTTCCTAAACGATAATTAGTAATACTTCGTCGATCATGTGGATAGACATCTCGTTAACATTTTCTAATCTATCTTTAAAGTAATGAGTGTCCAATTGGACAAGTCTCCTCAATTTTCATTTTTGAAATTCACAAGCTATTGATCTACGCCGTCTGTAACTTCAAGTGCAACAATTCGAACGTTAACAAATTCTAAAACTTGGCATTTGCTCCTGTTTCAAGCTGTCAGTCCAATAGAATACTCGCCTTAATTTTAATAAGATTTGCTTATTCGGCGAATAACCTCAATTCTTAAACATGTCTCTACGAGGTTAACAATTTGGAGTAATAATCTATCAAGTAGACGTTGGTACTCAAAAAACGCCTAGAAATGCTTCCACAAATTATCGAATTCTTCCACGGATAATCACTGGGCTTATCTAATGTCAAGGGAGAAAATTCATAGGCTTATCAAGGGGTGGAATTACCCACGTATGAAAAAAGCCAACATCAATTAAACTGCAAATTACATTACTACGTTATCGCAATGCTCGATTTAGCATTCGCCACCGTACAACCGCCTCCCTAGAAATAGCATCGGGCCAAGGATCTAAAGTTTTTATTTACTGCTCCTCATGAATAATGGCTACCCCAACAATTTGAAATTTTTAATTACATCAGTGTCCCCTTGAATATGCCCACATGAATGATAATTGAAATATGAAATAAGGACCGGGTGTGCGCCTCTTTGAATTATTTCTTGTAACAGTAAATGAGACGGATAATTACTCAGAAAAGCTCTTTTTTTAAAATAATTTGGACAATTAGTCTTAAAGTGTTTATGTCTTTCCTTCCTTGTCAGGAATTGATTTTGAGAACATTTATTATTCTTTTTAACCATTTCTTATTACTTCAATAGAACAAATAGTAGCGAGACACTAAGGCAATATTGTGTAATTTAGATAAACGGCAATCTCAAATAAGCGCCCACCTTAAAAAGTTAAGTTTTGAATAATAGCCCGGGGTTCTCAATTGAATATTTACAGTACTTATCATTATATTCAACCTGAATCTCATACTTTTCGGTCTCTTCGGTTGCTAGCAAATAGTCTTTTCGCTTGACTGCTATGTGAATAATGACTAGGAAACAGAATGAATGCCCAATCTAGTACGCAGCCAGACACTTCACAGAACGAGACTTGCCGACGTTTGCCACATGAATCGCATTTCGTAAGAGTTAAGCCGAGATACTTTTATAACAGATTGCATTGCTATCTTGAATTTAAAAGGTGTGGGGATTAGAGAACCTTAAGTTATGTAGGTGTTGAAACATTAAAGTGGACCTACACCTTTTTCAATTTTGACAAGTATTTTTTTAATGAATTGGAAGTGACTAAAATCTGAAAACAGAATTGAAATTGGTTAAACCGTTTTCTTTTTATAAGCATTTAAAGTTCATAATATCTATTGTTCTAATCAAACAATATTTTTCACGACCGCGTCTTTTAGATAGACTGGGCTCCAGTTTGTGTGACGTCTAAGCAGGAACAGGCAAAATTTTCTACAGCAGAATCTCATAGAAAAACGCATAAACGACCGGAATTCTGTAGAACTTTTTTCCCGAGAAAAAAAGATGCCAAATAGATGCATAGTGTCTGGTTGCAGCCGTACTACAAATGTTGAAAAAGGAGTTATTTTACACAGGATTCCATTTTACGG